>JH651266.1:557793-626399 GCA_000260095.1 Tetrahymena borealis | reverse complement strand
AACCCCAACCCCAACCCCAACCCCAACCCCAACCCCAACCCCAACCCCAACCCCAACCCCAACCCCAACCCCAGTTTAAATTCAAAATAAATATTGAGAATATTTAGAAAATAAACTCAATTAAATAAGATTGATTAATATCCTTATAAATTTGAATCAATATAATCAGAAATTGAATAAACAACATACTTTTTGTATAAAAAACGAATAAATACATATAATTAAGCATGGGATTCATTCTTTTTTAGTGGCATAAACAAATTTTAACATTTAGAGACACTTATCAACTTCAGCTTTATATTACTAGTATTAAAATAAGCATTTTAAATATGAATTTTATAAATTAATCTTACAAGGCATTGCTATCCATTTTATATAGATTAATCTTTTTAGCATTATATAAACTTTCTGTAAATGGGCCTGCATCCTACTCTAAGAAGCTTTTTATTTAAATCAAAATTATCTTTTTCTCCTGCTCTCCACCAAGTATCCTCTTCTTCACTTTCAAAGTCTTCTATCTATTATTAAGTTTGCTTACTCATTTTCAATTATTTATTTCTTCTAAATTACAAGATAGAGTGAACAAAGATATTTTAATAAGATATCTATCATACAAGATATATTCTTATACAAATTGAATAAACTAAAAAAGAAAAGCAATTTATTTCTGGAAATTTAATAAAAATAAATAGAACTTAAGAAAGAATTATAAAAATGAATAACGGCTCTACTATCAATTTGAAGACAGGACTTTCTAAGGAAACTGAATAATAGATTTATGTTTTGAATAAAATAGTGAAGAAATGTTTTAAAAAGTGTGTCATTAATTTTTTTAATGACAGATTGATTAATGGAGAAGAAGAATGCTTAGAAAGCTGCTCATAAAGTTACTATGAAAGGTTAAAAGATTTTAAATAAATTAATGATGAGATTGATGGTTGAGTATTTTTGAGCTCATCTGTAATAAATATTTTATAAAATATGTATAGTTATAGAAATTTAAAATAATAGCAACTTAAATTTTGTTAATTTTTCTTTTTTTAGTTATTTCATTTCATTTATCCCCTCAAATACTTATCTTACCTCTACTTATATTATTTTTGACAAATTTAGATCAATCAAACAAAATTTCCTTATCTTTTTAAAACATTGAATATTCTTTCCTTCTTACTAATTTATAGCAAGTTATATATAAAATAATATATACCTTTGAACTATGTAAAAATAGATTTCTTCAATTTATTTTAAAAAAATGTTTTTTGGCACTACACTTATTTAAAGATAGGTTTAAATTTTTGTATTTTTGGGTAAAAGAAGCACTTCATAATCTTTACTATTTATAATTCATTCTACATTCGATTTATCAATAGCCAATCAACAAATATTATAAATTTTTATATAAATTCAAGTTGATTTATTAAAATTGAATTATGATTAACTATTAAAGAAACCAATTAAATTATTAAAATTTCATTGAAAATATTTGATCGTTTATATGTTTTTTACCGCCACTATAGTGTATTATTTTAAAGAATTTAGAAATTTGGAAAGATATAAGAATTCAATAAATTAACAAATTATTAGAGTTATCAAGAAATTTATAAGTAAATTACTTGATTTATAGAGTGATCTCTCTTTATTGACAAACAATTTTTAAGGTTTAGAAAACATAGAGTGGTAAAAATTGTGAATTTAGCGGGATTTTGCGAATATGATAGGACTTGATTAAAACTGTTTTATAAAAGAGTATAGGAAATAAGTTGAAAAAGATGCTCTGAATCAAATTCAAGATAGTGCATTATCAAATTTAATGAATGCATTTGGATAACTCAACTAAACATATTCTGTTCTCTTTAAAGATATCTGTTTAACTTTTGGAGCTCTATTATCAATCAAGGAAGAGTTAAAAGAGCATCGTTAGGAGGTGGCTAGTTAATGTAAATTTTATTAAAGTATTTGATTTTTGGTCTTAATTAACTCAACAAAATAATATTCCAAAGAAAATAAGAGTAGCATCTAAGAACAGATTTTGATGGAGAAAGTACATCAATAGGAAATCCATATAGAAAATTTACAGAAGTAGATAAAATCTACTCAATTCTAAAATGAGTAAGATAAGATTTTTAAGCAGCAACTTCTCGAGAAGGATTAGTAAATAAATCAATTTAAGTAGAGACTATTTGACATGCAAGAAAACGAGTAGAATTAAGCAAGAGAAAAATCTAAATATTAAACAAGAATTCAGTAATTAGAAGAATAAATTAAGTAAGATAAACCAATCAATCATTCAATTAATATTAATAATATTTTTTCATTAGCTTTCTGAATCTTTTTATATAGAAATCAGTCTTATTTTGAGCCAATATTTTAATTTTCAAACATAATTTTAATTATTTAATAAATACTAAAAGTTCTAGTAAATAAGACCAAATTGCTATTATTGAAAAGAAGACTACTTCATATTAAGGATATAAAGTGACTTTACTAAATAATGAGAGAAAAGAGGATTTACCAAATTTACCAAAACAGGTAGCTAACAATTAATATTTCAATGGGTAGTAATAAGGAAAAGAAGTATTAATAGACAATAATTAATTAACAAAAAATGTATCTTTGTTAAATAAGAATAAATCAGAAAAGAGAAATATTCTGTAAGAAGAGTAAAACAGATATAATAATGATATAGATTAAAAGGAAGACAGTAACAGTAAATTCTAATAATTAGAAAGGAATAACCTTGTATCTAAACAGCATAGCTCAAGTTTATAAATTCTTCCTGAGAATTAGCCTTAGAGTATGCTTAGCTCTCTTTAATCTAATAACAATAGTAGAAAATTTACAGATGAAGATATTTTTATGAACTAGAAAATAGAAGCCGAGATGAAGAGAAGAAAATAAGAAGAAGATCATAAAAGGAATTAACAATATGTTTCAAGCTTAAATTACAATAAGATAATATCAGACAATATCAGGACATAAAATTAATAAAAAAAAGTAAATGATTTATCAAAGGAAAGTTCAATAACTTCAGTTTTGAATAGAGCTTAATTAGGTAAAATAGTTTATAGTTAAAACTAATAAAATATTTCTTTTTTTGTTGATCAAAGCAGATATTCCCATCAATACACTAAGCAATGTTAGTGGGAGAATGGAAATTGAAGAAAATACTATGGATGATAGAATGTTGCTTTAGAACAGGGCGAATTTTATAGATAAAAATATATCACTTGAATGTGACTAAGAATCAGAAGCAGTTAGATAAAGGTTCACCTCAGAAAGAAATATGTAAGAAGATTCTTCAGATCCATAGTATCATTGGAATATTAAAATGGAATCAAGAAACAGTGAACAATAATTATAAGGTGGTGCTAACGGAGATGCTAATAATAATAGTGGAAATAAAAAAAGATTTAAAAAATAAAATTTAAAGAAATCTGACTCATTTACAAATAATATTTAAATGAATTCTGAGTTGGAAAATACTTCAAATAATGTTATAGCCAATACTAACCAATAAATAAATATGTAGCAACCTCAAGAATTGCAAGAGGTTGCTGTAAATTAACATATAGTTGGATAAAAGAAAAATTTAAATTTAAATAAGGGGAGAGCAGCTAATACTAATTTTATGAGAGATGTTAATTTTGATGAAGATAGTGGAGAAAATTAAGAAAATGATTTATTTGCACAATTTGAATTTAAGAAGAAATAAATAGCAAGTATAAATTAAGCAGCATAATCTACTAATATGGGAAATAATATATAAATTAAAAGGACTCTGAATACTCGTAAAAAGGCTGATAGAGAAAATCTTAAGACTTTTAATTGTGGTAGATGTAAAGCAGCCTATGAAACATTAGGCGAGGAATTTTGTGGAAACTGTTCAAGACACAGATCAGAGTATACTCCTCCTCATACTCCAAATGCACATTACCAAAAATTTTCTCAATCAGAAGATGATTCTTAAGATAATTGAAGCGACAGATAGATATCAGATAAATATAATGTTTAGTGATTGGCTACAATAGTGAGAGAAATAATTATTTTTTCAATGTTTAATATTTTATTTAATGTAATATAATTAATTATATAATATTCTACAATTATTGTTAATAAATAATTCATATATAAGTTCAATTAATACAAATAGATAATTTATTAGAAGAAATAATCAACTTGATTGAACACTCACATACACACTTAAACTAATTGCATTAGATGCATCTTTACTTTATAGTTGTTAATTATATCTTTATTTAATTTCTCAAATGAATTAAAATTTTGATAATCAAATTTTCTAAAAAAAAAGAAATCAAAATTTATAAATATTACAAAATTAACTGTATAGATCATGAATAGAATTTGTCTGAAATCTCCTTCTCTTAAATCCTCTTTTCGCATGTTTAGAGTAAGGTCTCAAGGAGATCCAGAAGAAGCAAAGAATGAAATCATGGAATTGATGAATAATTATTTAGTATAGAATGATGGGTATTAAGTTATTTATAATTTCTATATGAAAAAATAATAATTTCTAATATATTAAAAAATAAATTTGTAAATATCTAATTCATAATAATTAATATTAGGAAATTGATTAATATGTCTGTCCTTAAAAACAAAGAAATTTTATGTTATTTTGTAGTTGGTGAAGAATGCTAAGATTAAGTAAATTGGGATTAAACTATACAAAGAGATATTTTAAGCAAATATGAAGTTATTAGTTCAGTGATGGAACTTAGTCCAGCAAATATGTAAAAGCAATGAAAAAAATCTTTAGAAGCGTTTTAAAAATTAAATTATTTTAGATTATTATTAAATTAACTTGAGAATTGATGCTCATAATAGCTTAAAAAAAAGAAATGTGGTAATATATAGGCAGGCAACTATTTGATAAATGTTTAAAATTATTAAACAAAAACTTAGTGTTTATCATAGATCCTAACTTTAAAAAATTAAAATTAAGAAGGCGAGTAGGTGTATATGAATAACTAAAGAGAAGAGAGAGGAACTAATAAAAATGAAATGAAAGAGAAAAAAATTAGAAATATATTTAAATGAAAGAATACATAAATATATATTTAAAATAAATAAATAATTAATTAATTAATTTTAGATTACATAAGTAATTAATTTCCATATTTCCATATTTGCTCTATGTATGTATGTACCCTACCTACCTATTATAATTATTATAATTGCATTTCTTGTTCTCTCTATCAATTATATTAAGTTAAATCTTTATCAGACTTATCATTGAAAATAGCTATCTTACTACTGTTGGTTGCTCATCTTCAAGCTTTTTTTACTTGTAATAAAATAAATTGATTTTATCGGAAGAAATAATTTGTAAGTGAAGAATATCACTTTATAAAGGATTAAAATATTTACGTTTTTTATTCAGCATTGAATTCTTGTTGAGGTAATTTTAGTTATTTCTTTTCTTTATTTGTATTGTTATTCTAATTGTTTTATTCATCAACTCTCTGATTTTGTTGAGATTAAAAGTTATTCTAATTGTTATTTGAATAATTATTTTATTGATTAGTATTAAAACCCCTATTGTTGTTTTAAAAGTATGACTAATCATGGTGACTGTATTGATTGTTAGGGTATGAGTTGTTATTGAAATTATTTCCATTATTATAGCCATTGTTATGATAATTATTCCCACTATTAAAATTATTATTATTGTTATTGTTATTATTATTATTGTTGTTGTGGTTATTTTAGAATCTATTGCTATTTGTTGTGTAATTAAATTAACCTCCCTAAGAATTATTGTTATTATTATTATTGTTGTTGTTGTTATTGTTGTTGTTACTATCCTAAAAATCATAGTTGTTTAATTTCAATTTCTTTTATTTATTAGTGTTGTTATCATTCTATTCATAACCTTTCTAATCTTCTTTAGAATCATATTGAACTTAGTTTTAATTCTTCTTTTCAAAATATTAATTTTATTTTCCTTACCCATGTTCTTAGTTCTATTATTATGGCTTTTCATCGTCTTGTTTCTCCACAAAAATAATTTAATTTTTTTCTTTTTAATTCTATTTTTTTTAATTGTTATTATTGTTGTTGTTATTGTTGTTGTTGTTGTTCTTATGATTATTGTTGTTATTATTAGAACTTTAGTTTTATTAATTGTTATTGCTATTTTAACTGTTTGATTTCCCCATATCTAGAATTAAGAAAATGATTAAAAAAATAATTTCATGAAAATTAAATCATACCTTCTTTTTTGACATATATATCATTCCTAAATTTATAATAATTAAAATAATTATATAAAATATTATGTAAAGAAATAAAGAAATACTTTTAATGCTTATCACCCTTGTTGTTGTTGGTGGTGTTCTTCTTATTTTGTCTATCCTTTAATTTATTATAAGTAAAGTAGATAAAGTTTAAATTAATAAATAGAATTACTTCTTTATTATTATTTTAATTGTTATTCTTGTTGTTGTTGTTATTGTTGTTGTTGTTATTGTTATTATTGTTATTGTTGTTATTGTTGTTGTTGTTGCTATTATTGTTGTTATTGTTTCCCTAATTTGCATCTTTTCTCTCATATACTACCTCTTGCTTTTTTTTGTTTTTATCTTAAAAATCTTCTTTTTTATTATTGTTATTCTTTTCCTAAAATCTATTTTTATTATTATCATTATAATCGTTTCTATCATGCTTTTCTTAAAATTTTTCTTGCTTATCTTAGAATTTTTAATTTTTTTCAACATTCCTTTCTGATTTTTCATAGTATCCATCATTTTTTTCCTAGAATTTGTCATTTTTTTCAACAAATTTATCAGATCTATCAAACCTTTATATAGAATAAAATCTATTATTAAGCAAAGAATATATCATAATCTATAAATTATTTACTTTCTTGCATCTCTAGTATTTTCAGAGCTTGACTTTTCAATCATATTATTTTTGTTGTTCTTTGATGATATGATATTTTTCTTTTAGTTCTATTTTTCATTTTTTTCAGATAATTATTTTTTAGGCTTCCAATCATCACGATCACTATCTGTATCATACTCGATCTTTTCTAGTTATTGTTAAATAATTTTAATTTATAGCTATTTTTTAAAAAAGTTATCTTACCATCAACAAAATTAATATCTACACTTGGTTAATTTTCTTAACGATTGCTTTCTCTTTAAGGAGAATAATCATTTCTCTACTTTTGAATTTGATCATTCTTTTTGTTCTTAATTTTTATCTTCTTTGTTTCTTCTTACTTTTTAATGGCAGGTTCAGCTTTTTACTTAGATGGCTAAGTCTATCTTTCTTATTTTCTACCATCTTCATTTTCTGAAGAAGAACTGGATAATTTTCTTTTTAATGACTAAAGGTCCATTTTGGAAGCTACTATAATTTTTTACGATTTTTCTACTTAAGATAATTAATTATTAAGTTCTTTTGTAATTATATACAATTCAAATAGATTTGGTAGGCTGATTATTTGATAAGCAATATTAGTATCTATCAGCATCGCAGATTTAATAAAAATATAATTAATTCTTCACATAAACGTAAGTGTATATTAAAATTATAGGAAAGTGTATTTTTTTTAAAAAAATTTATTTCTAGCATAGAGTAATTTAAAAGAATTACATTTACTAAAAAAACAAAAGAAACTAATTGTTTCATTTAAGATCTTAGATTAATTATTCAAATTAACCTAATAATAATTTTACTTAAACATATACGAATTAATTTTATCTACCATTCTCTTAAGAGTTTACTAATCTTCATTTTTAAAGAAATACACATTATCTATTTAATAAGATATTATTTTTTCACTCTATTATGGAAGTTTTTATTATAGTTTTCAAATGAATATTGATAAGAATTTCATGTAAACGATAAAATGGTTATATAAAAAAAATAGATTTCTAAATAAAGAAGAATAATAAACTCATAATTACATACATTAGTTTAAAAGATTTATTTCAGAAAAAGTTATATTCAGTGAATACAATAGTATAGTTAATTAGTATGCATTGAATCTTTAATGTTGTTAATTGTTATTGATGCTTTCTATTTATTAATTAATTCATTATATTAAGAAACTTTTTAGTTTATTTCTCTAGGAATACATATATCTTTATAATTTCAACATTCTACATTGAAGAAATTATTAAAAAAATGGCACAAACTGAAAGAGAGTAAGCAGTCGAGACATTAAGACAAAAGGCTCTTTAAGAATCAGATGCATTAGGAACAAAATAGAGATTTGCACTCTTTAGTTAGCCCCCTCCACTTTCAATTGGAGATGATTCTATTTACAGACATACAAAAAGTTATACATTCAATTAACTAAGTTATTTATAGGAAATGAGGCAAATTTATTGAAAAATATAAATTTGTTTTAAGTTGTTTAGAGCAAAATATAAAATATTAACATTTTTAAAATCAATTCTATTATATCTTTATAAACAGTTAAAAAGGATGAAAATGGAAAAGTACCTACTTAACCAAGAAATATAGCAATATAAGCACCAAAAGAAGGTAAGAGCAGAAGTTCTTATTTTTCACTTCTTGGCTTTACTACAATAGGAGATCCCTTCTTAGAACCAGATAGAATTTCTCGCTAATATGAACTGGAAAAAAAGAAATAGAATAAACAAGATTAAGTCTTCAAACCTGCCTCATCTTATAAAACTATGTAAATATTTATTTCCATTATTCATTCATTTAATATATATTGCAAGTTATTTTATCAACAAATATAAATAAATATCTTTTAATTTAGTATTAAGAGCAGCTACGACCATGTCCCAGAATATGATCATAAGCCCAAGAATATTAAAGATGCCGATGGTACTTAAATTATATCCAAATATTTGAAAACTTTTGTCTTTAAATATTTATTAGTGAAAAGCACTTTAAGAATTTTATTAATAAACTGATTTTAAATTGCGCATTTGATTATTAATTAGGGAAGGTAATTATACAACCAAAGAATATAACTACAAGCGTTACAGTAAAAAACCTTATGAAACCTTTTGAACATATTCCCGAACCTTATGATAGAGAAAGAGAATTTAGAAAAGTATAACAAGATTTAAAAAAAAAATTTAAATGATAATTTAAATATATTTATTCAAAATAGAGGGAAAGAGATCGTCATATTTAATTGATAAAAGATAAAGCTTAATTTAAGACTTATTCTCATGGTGGCTATCCTTTTTCTCCAGATAAAAAGGCTTATGGATTCGAAGGTTAATTCCAAGAAGTAAATTTAAAAAAACCTAGCTTTTATTAATAATACTTTAATATAATAGAAAAAATTAAACTAATTCACTCCGAATATCTACAAACATGATAATCCCTTTAAGCCTTCTCATCCAACTAGATCAGTAAATTATTAAGGCTAAATTAGATTTTCAAGGAGATAATTTATAATAATAAAATTAATAGGGTTTGGATGGCTACCTAGGTAGGTATCCTGAGTATAAGGCAGATCCAATTAAATAGCTAGTAAGATAAGATAAAGAAAAATAAAAAGACTCCTATAAGTAATTAAAATTCTATTTTATATTAAACTAATTGGTAGAATTCGTTTATTTAATTTTTAATTTAAAATTTTAATAAATAGAATTAATAGCCCTACTATTCTTACTAGACCTACTCCAAGTATTACAATTCACCCAGTGAATATTAGAAGAGATATGGCAAATATGAATTCATTTAAATGAATAAATGAATGTGGAGATATTTATATTAAAAAAGATAAAGATAAGTTACCCTTTTTGTTACTTCAGTGATTATATAAAAATAAGAGTAGGAAATATAAAAATAGATTAGTTAATTCACTATTTGTTTTTAATTAGAATGTGTACTCAAAAGATACTTTATATCCAAAGAAATCAATTAACTTTAACATAAATCATATCTCTTCTGTTAATTTAAGCAGACTTTTTAATTTCTTAAATTATTATTATCTTGTTCATAACTATGATATCTTTTTCTTTATCTTAAAATACACCATAAATAATTATGAAAAGTGGAAAATAAATTCCAATTTTTGATTATTAATTAATAGCATTTATATCTCAATAAACCTAATAATAATGATGTAAATAATATTTTTTTAATTTGCAATTAACATTTTTTAGAATTATTTAATTAGTGTAGAATTTACTTATTTAAAATACATATTTTCTTTATAAATATAAGAAGAAGACATAATTAAATGTCGTTTTCTTAGTTTTAGATAAAAAGTAATTAAACGAACTTTGTTAAATAAATTGAAAAGATTCAGCTATGAGTACATAACTTTATTGGGTAGGATTTTTTTAAAAAAATATCACTTTGTAGAAATAAGAATCGATAGAAATTTATTGAGTTTTGTGATAATAATTGGTAGATAAATTGTAAATTGAATGGATTTAATAATCAAGAAGTAGAATAGATAAGTGATAGAATGTTTTGAGGTGATAGCTAAAGTATTGTGTAAGAAAGAAATTATTATTATTAAAATTATATAGATTCTATCACTTTAAATAGAAATAATCTCAACAACCAATTAAAAAAAATTAAAACAAAAAAACCTAAGAATAATTCTAAAAAGAATAATCTGTAGAAGATTTCACAAAAAAATAGATACTTTTTATTACATCAGAAATTGAGAAAAAAATGAGCAATTACCTTAAAAGCATCTTTAATCTTTCAAGATAATCAAACAAATTATCTCTCATACAATCATCCTTGATTTATAGACCTACTTTCTTCATCAGTTCAAAAAACGTAACTAAATAAATCTTCTTCCATTATCAATATTTTTCTTTTTAGCTAATCTCTTCCCATTTTTGTTTAAGATTAACTAGCTAATCGCTAGAAAAAAATATTATAATTAGTGATATCCTATCTAACCCCTAAAATGAATATTAAATTAGTAAAAAATCCTCAGAGAAGTCAACCAAGAAAATAGAGAACTCTACACAAAGGAATAGAAGAAGAGACTTTTGGAAGAAGAGAACTCCCGTGATATCTAAAGTAATTTTAGAGAAGAAGAATCAGTAGATAGATAATTTTAAGATGAACCTTCAAGCTATTTCAGCAGAGAAATGGACAACTACTTCAAAACTTTGAATGGAAGCAAAAAAGAGTAATAAATTGATTTATCTGATTATGAATAAGACGAGGATATCATCAAGGATATTGAAAAATACCTTGATGATTTTCACAATAATTGCTTAGTTAAATGTATAGATTTCATTAACCATGATTAAATTAACAATAGAGATATGAATGACCTGTCAGAAGGAGAAGATGAAATAATTTCAATGAATATTCAAGGAATCAAGTCCAAGAGAAATTCCAAAAATAATTGAGAAGAGATGAATAGCTTTGTATTCCATCTTAAATCCTATCCAATACCTAAAAACAAAATGCTAATTATAATCAACTAACAACTTATTTATAAGATAACCTATATATAAACTAACTCAAATATACTGTTAAATTATGGCTAGTTGGTAATCTAGAAGCCCTTATCAAAACTAAGTTTCCATAAGCATATTCAATCATAATAATCCAAAAATAACATTAAAATATTAACTCGAAAGAGACTTTATCTACAAAAAAATTAAAAATTGCAAATGCAGTCCATGTTTTTTATTTGATATGTACATCTTACTACTAATTAGAAATGAATCTTAATTTAATTTACATTCCAACACAAACACACCATTTAAATAATCAACAATCTGATCTAAAATTTTATATTTATTACATATGAACAGAAACTTTTATTTACCCAATATTTGGAAAATTTCACGAATTTTTCTTTCCCAAACTTTCCTTGGTGAGCTATAATGATTAAACATGAATAGTAGAAATACAGTTTGCATCAGTAAAATAAGTTTTTATCACACCATGACGAAATATATAAAAAATTGATGTATATTTCCTCTTATTTTTAAATCCGCTTACAAAAAATATTTACTTATAATTATAAGATAAAAGTTTTTTGAGTAAATTAGCAAAAGCTAAGAGTAAAAGAACTATATTAAATAAATAATTAATTAATTGAAGGTATATTAAAACGTCATTTTTAATAGTACGATGAAAAATGAAGAGTGGCAATAAGAAATAATTGAAAAATCTTTAATAAACTATAATTTATAAAATAAACATTATTATGAACACTATCAGGTTTAATTTAATTAAATTTAAAAGATTAATGAAGAGAATTTAATCCTAATTTATTGGTGAACAGACATATTTATTATAGATCCTTTTTTCAAATTATCTCTCATTCGTTTTCATTTTACGATTATGCTTATACAAACTTTACAGGAGATCTTTAATAGAGTTGTTGTACCAACATATTGTCAGATTTATTCTGGGATTCATTATCTGAAATGTTAGCTTCTTCAAATAATTAAGATTTTTTTTATTGGTCTTTTATCCTTATTGTTGCATTGAGTTTCTTTATATTATCTTTACTTTTTGTGTTTGCCTCTTTGAGTTTTTCGTTAGCTTATTTTAATTTTAAATACTTTTCTTCTATTTGCTACTTATCTTAGATAAGAAGTTCTTTTCTAACTATGTCATTCTTTAGAGAAATAATTTAATCTTATAGCTTTTTATTATCCACAACTATTTAAGTAGCTTCATCTTTTATTTTATTATATTTTTCTTGCATGTCTTTTACATAATCATCCTTTCTTTCTATTTCTTATATCTATCTGTTCAATTTATTAATATTCTCCTTTAAGTTTGCTTACTATTTTTCTAGTTTTGCTATTTACTCTTCTTTTTTTACATTGTCATCTTTAAGTTAGTCATTATACTCTTTCAAACGAGCTATTTGTTTCAATTCCTCACTCTTCTAATCAATTGTTAGGTTCTTTGCCTTTAATTAAGCTTGAAGGTTCTTAATTTGTTTTGCCATTTGTTCTTTTTCTTCTGTAATCTTATCAGCTCTATTTTTTTCTGCCAATACTTCCTCTTTACCTTTTTAAATAGCTATACCTTACTGTTTAATCTTTTCATCTTTGGCATGATTTTATTTAAGTAATTCGTCATTTTCAGCTTACTTTAACTCAGAAAGATCTTTATAAGATTACAATTCAAATATAATCTTTTCTATATCTTATTTTTAAACAATAATTCTTGCATGTTCTACAATACTATCCAATGAATATTTATAAGTAGGTTTAGAGTTTTTATTTCCATTATTAGTATTATTTAAATTTGTAGTTGATTTAGGAATATTTGTATTTGTATTTTATGGGTTATTATTTTCATTTTACTTATCAGTCAGCTAATCTTTAAGGAGTAATATTTTATTAGATTGAGCTTTAATTTTAGCATCCTTTTCGCTTACAAAGGGTATCTCCTCTAGGTATCTTTCAAACATTTTCAATACTTTAGTTTTCATGTCTATTTAATCTTTCTTGGCAATAAAGAATTTAACCTTTGTGTAAACAGAATCAACAAACTCTTTATATTCTAAAATAAATTTATTCTTAAGTAAGTTTATGTGGGCTTAATAGATCTATTCACTATCTATTATAGACTAGTGCATTTCTTCGATTTTCTATATAATTAAAACAAAATTTAAACTATGAATTAAATAATTTTATAATCCTTTCAAGTATTGGATAAATTAATTTTTTTACAATTTAAAGAGCTTCCTTTTCTTCGTAGAGAATATCGTTATAATTCTTTTGCTCTCCGAACTAAGATTTTAAAGTTTAAATTTACTTCTTTTTGGTTTTATCATATTAACTAAGTTAAGCTTCAAGCATTTTAGACTTTTGTTCTTCTTTAATTAATTAAGCTTTAAGTTCTTTATTGTCTTTCATTTATGCCTAAAGATCGTTATTTATTGTTTGGTTCTTTTCGTGAATCCTCTTATTTTCAAAAGTAAGAATATCTGTTTATTAAATGTAATGAGTAATTTATGAATTAAGATCATATGATTGTCCTGTAGTCTAGTTTTCTAACATTGAATATTTTTATTCCATTTCTTTCATAAAAGTAATCAAATCTTACTAATATTCTTTGCTTTCCTATATAGTTTCATCTTTTAATTTCAATTAAACTTAAATGTTATCTTTCTATCTTTAAATTTCTTAAATGAATTGTTTAAGAGTTTCTAACTCTTCATTTATCTATTCTTTGTATTTCTATTCCCTCAAAGATCTTCTTTACATCTATTCAATCTCTTCTTCAATTCCTTTATACTTGGCTATTTAAGATTAACTTTCCTCATACTTCTATAGTATTTCATTCAATTACTTTTCAAGTTAGAATGTATTCTCTCCTACTTCTTTTAATTAGATACTCAATTCTCTAATCTATTCTCTAGCAATAATAATCTCATCTTGTAACTATTACACATTTCTCGTCACCTTTTATCCATTAATTGTGTCATACATTTGTTCTTATTGGCTCTCTTTTATTTAGACAATAATAAATGAAGCTTGTTTAAGATTTATTTATATAATTACATTATTTATATTCCTAAATCTTTCTTGCAAGATTTTCAATTTCCTTAGCATAGTATTATTCTTTCTCATTAAATTATGATTATTGAATTTTATAATTTTCTATCTCCTCAAAATACTTTCTCTCAAGTTCCTAGTAAATTTAAATATTTTAATTTATTATGCTTTATAAAAAAGTAAGGTGTTACTTTATTTTCTATTCTTAATTATTTTAGGGTTTACTCAAAGAGCACAGTAGACTTATCTGATTCATTGAAAATCTAATCTTCAAATTGCTTCTTTTAAGTCTCAATTTCATTAATTTTCTTTTCTAAATTCTAAGATTTCTTTTTAGCTGTTTTCTCAATTTCATCTTTTTCAGATTTTATTTCTTTGATTTAGTTTTAGAGTTCCTCTATTTTATTATCTGTATTTGAAAAAAATAGTAAATTAATTTTCTTTTTATTTAAAAAATTACCTTTTTGATCAACAACCTAACTTAAGCTCTTTATTTTCTATGCTTAATCTTCTTTGGGCTATATAGATTTCGATGATTTTTTTTACTTTTCTTTAAATTCTTAAATTTAATTTTTTAAAGAATTTATATCTTCATCCTTTTCTTAAATTTAATTTTATAGTTTTTAAACATCTCTCTTTCTTCTTTCAATATCTGCTTGAAGATTCTCAACTTAATCAGCTCTTAGAGCTAATTCTTATTAATATTTTTCTTAAGACTATTTAAGTTAGTCTTCAAATCTATCTTTAATTTTTTCTATCATTGCAATTCTATTATTAACACTATCCTTATTTGAAGAGGAGAGCATTTGTATCTGTTAATTAGCCTGCTATAATTAATGCTGAGATTATTATAATTATTAATTTAATAGATTAACCCTTTGGCTATATTCTATATTTTCTTATGTCATTTACTTCAATTCTTCATACATATTAGCCATTTCTGTTTTTAAAGTACGGTACTTCTCTTTCTTAGACTCAAATTTCTCTTTGTATCTATTTGATTCTACATCTTAGACAACTGGTTCAAGATTTTATTAAGGGACTTCTTGAATTTTGATTTCTTCAACTTTTTCTTATTATTTCTATAATTAATTTAGCTTTTCCTTTTCATTATCTTCTAAACTAATTTTATAATTGGATAAAGGATGTAAATAATATTTTTCTTCATTTAAAATAAGATATTTACAGTTTCTGTAAGTGGTTATATTTTTTAGTTAGATCGTCACATTGCTTTTTATACTGTTAAATTAATTTGGCCTCTTCCGTATTGATGTTAATTTAACTTTTTCTTAATTCTTCAATTTCTTTTTCCAATTACTAAACTTTGTTTCTATTTATTAAAATGTTATTTTCATTTAAATTAAATTAGATTAGCAATTAACTTACCTTTCATTAGCTGCAGTTGTCATTTTTGTTTAATGAAGTTTCTCTAATAATTATTCAGATTAATCTTTAGCTTCATAATATCTTTACTCTATCTCTTAAAATTACTATTCTAAGTAATCTTTATCATTCTATAACAACTCAATTTGTAACAAGATTTATTAATTTTTCTTTTTCTCTCCATTAGTTATTCCTTTCAAACTTTCAATTTCACTACGATAGTTTTAAATCTTCTCTTCATATTTAAATCTTTATTTTTCTAAATGATCTTCTATATTTTACATTTGCTTGCTAGATATCATTTAACTCTAAATATCTTGAGATTGCAATACTCTCATTTTCTCTTTTAATTCATAATTTTACTGATTTAAAATGAAAACATTTTCTTTTAGGCTCAATATCTCACCTTCTTATTGTTTTAAGATGAGATCTTTTTACTTCATAGTATTCGAAAATTGCCTTTCTCTATAATCA
The DNA here is from genome assembly GCA_000260095.1 of Tetrahymena borealis. NCBI lineage: Eukaryota > Ciliophora > Oligohymenophorea > Hymenostomatida > Tetrahymenidae > Tetrahymena > Tetrahymena borealis. The sequence continues at coordinate 610,074 of JH651266.1, read as the reverse complement.
ATTTCTCTTTAATCTCTTTCTTTGAGTTGACTCAAAAGAATTTATATTTCATTATAATTGGAATTGTTTCTCAGAATATGTTCAATTTTAGAATAATATAAGTCATTTCTTTATATCTTATCTTCTAATCTTTATATTAATCTATCTTTTTCTTCTAAGATCTAGTGCAGAGCTCTCTCCTGGAGTTGGCTATTTCTTAAACTAGCTTTATAATTTAATAAAATTCAATTTAATTCTAAAATAATTTTTATTTTATGATAGCTTTATCCTTTTATTTTTAAATTCTTCCTTAATTAAATTTCAAAAAATTTAAAACTAGGATTTTATTCCTCTAACTTTCTAACTTGACCAGTATGAAGATTAGGAAAGACATATTTTTGTTAATAAATTGAATCAAAGTTAAAATGTAAAAACTTAAATAGATTAAAATTATATAAATAAATTAATAATAATTACTTTTATGAACATCTGGCTCTAATTGATAGCGTGAAGAATTAGTTTCGAATCGTTGCATTGATTTAGGATTAATAAGAATTGATAATCTTTTTTCAAATTCACCATTATTTGCATTAACAAACATAAAATCTTATAATTCTAATCTGCTAGTTATTTCGCAAGGAATAAGTTCAACAATAACTTCTTTAATTTCATTAGGAGCTAAAATGAATGATTAAGGATTTAAGCGAATCTTTTTAGTATCAAACAATTTAAACTCAACATGCATATCTTTTAATTCAGCATCTGAATTCTTAATATATATCCTTTCAACTCTTCTCTCATGATCCTCATATTGATCAAAAACTACTTATAATGGTTCAATTTCCATTTTTCTGAATAATATTTAGATGAATTTGTTTTGATTTCTCTATAATTATTTTAAGCAAAGTTGATGTTTAATTTGTGAGCCTTCTTTATTGCTAAATTATAAATTATTATCACTAACTCAACAGGTTATATTTTTTTTTTGCTTTAAAATTCAATTGAAATTTTTTGCACACAATTAACTACTGAATTTTAATTCTTCACTATTAATCTCAAAATTACATCTATTAACCAAAAAAAAAATGCAAAGAAGAAATATTAAAGAAATAAAAACAATTAGAAAGAGGACATATCCAAGAAAGATCTTTTGAAAATTTTGAATTAAATAAATAAATAAAACTAATTCAGCTGATTAACAGCCATTTTTAATTTATAAAAATGGAAAATTATTCTAATAAATATTGAAATGATATTAATATTTTGATGAAAGGAATGAATAAGAAGCTATCTATCAATCTATATAGCTATTAATTAAAATAGAGAAATAAAACAATATAAAAATTATATGTAAATAAATACTTTACTACTTTACTTAGAGTTTAAATTAAAAATATTTCAATTAACAGTAAAGTTAAATGATCCAAATCCGTTATTCATGTTACCAAAGTTAGTGTTTACTGGATTCATTTAAGGGATATCTTAAATGGCTTATTAGCCACCAAATCTTTCTTGATTACTTGTGAAGTTGAATTATTATTGAGAGACGTCTTACTTATTCTATGGATTTGGGTTGTTTTATTTGTTTTTCTTATTTTATTTACCTTATTGGTTATTGTTATTATTTTTATTATTATTATTTTGATTTTAGAAGTTTTTATTGTTTGGTCCTTTCATATTCATATTCATGTTCATGTCTACAACATTATTATTTTACATTTAACCAATTTACTATTAATTAAATTAATTCATATTAGCCATATTGTTCATTTATACTTAGGGGTTTATTTAATTCATAAATCCGCCCATATTTTGTTAATTCATTCCATTCATCATGTTCATATTTTATTAATTACCATTTAATTATTGAGTTTAGAATTAATTCATTTAGTTATCCCCTTTATTATTATAGTTATTGATATTATTAAATCCTTATTGCAAAATTTATTATTAGTTACCCAAATTCATTTCCTATTCTTCTTCCTCTCCATCTTCTTCTTCGTTATCTTCTTCTTCTACTTAAGGATTTTATTAAGGAATTGGACCGCTAGGAGCAGGATCGTTTATTTTATTTGTATCATTTCTTTCTTATCTTTATTATAAGTTCTTTTCATGTACAGGATTTCTCAATTCTGATTCACCATGTGCATATCTGCAACTATCACCATTGTTACAACTACCTTTAGTAAATCCAACACAAATAGTGGTTTTGAAGAATTAGTTAGTAGAACGTAATTGAGTTTCACCATGAGCAAATGAGCAATGGCTTCCTAGATTGCATTTACCCTTAGCGAACATCAAGCACATTTTTGTCTTTTTAAGATTAGGAGCTTCTCTCAATTCTTCTTGACTATGAGCATAGACGCATTTTTCTGCTTTAGTGCAATTTGCATTCAAAAAGTAAGGACAAATTTTAGTTTTATGGAAAACATTATTGGCTAATTACACTTTATTATTTAAAAACAAAGATGTGTTGACATCATTATATTTCACGTTTGAATAAAAAACTTAAATAATTCTATTGAGAATTTATTACATTTGCCTTCACGATTTTAAATTTGGGGATTCGCTTTTTTGTTAAAAACTTTAGACATCTTTGGGACAAAGTTAGTATTTTCTTTATTCTCCCTGTTTTAAAAACCTCCTTTATTAAAAGGTTTATTGAACTTTTTGGCAAACTAGCCTCCCTAGCCGCCTTAGCGATCTTAGCCACCTTAGCGATCTTAACCGCCTTAACGATCTTAACCACCTTGGCCACCTTAACCTCCTTATCCTCTGACAAATTTTCCCATTTTGCAATTGTTTGTTTATATTTTAATTATTGAATTTTGTTAATTTTTTTGATTAAAATTTTTATGAAAACTAAAGAAAGCCAAGTTATGTTAATAAAGAAATATTTTTCATAAAAAACCCTCTAAATATATCTTTAAAAATATTCAATCATCCACCCACACCGTAAAATTTCTATTCATATTTTCATATACTCGCTCATTCTGAATTATTTTCCTCACTTTAGCAAAAATTCAAATTTTGATCTTAAACAAGAATTTTAAATTTGAAAAATAAAGATTGATCATAAAATATAAGAATTTGAATTTGAAATAAATTTAATTTAATCTATTATTACCCTTGTAATTAAATTACTTCACTAGTGTTCCTGTTTTGACAACTATTGATGAAATAGTTTTTATTAAATAAGATCTTACAAAAATGAAAAGAATTAATTTTTAGGATATTGCTAATTGTGTCTCATCAAAGAAGTTATCAAAACACAACTATTTTAAAGAAATATTCTAAAGAATTGTTAAATTTGTTTTATTTATAATAATTTCTTAAAATAAATTATTTAAATTAATAAACAGTGCTCCTTATTTTTTAATTGTTTTTAAAAGAAATGATATATATCTTTTTATATTTTCATAACTCTTTAGCAAAAGTGTAAAATAATAACTGTAATAAATACTGATTTATTTCTAAATAATAGGTTACTTAACAAAATAATTTAATGCCAATTTAAAATAGAAATTATTTTTTCTGAACTCCTACTTCCTCTATATTCTATAAAAAAATTTAAATATCTAAGTTAAATGATTTATTTAAATTTTATATCAAATAATATAAATTCACTTAGGTATTTAATTAGTTAGTGAGTTCGTAATTAATTAGCGAGTTAATAAGTTTTATATTAGTTTTTTGAGATAGATAATTAAATAATTTAGAATTAATAATTTTTTAGAATTTTAAGCAAGAGATAATAATAAGATATTTGACATTATAAATGAGATAATTATAATAATAAATTCAATTATTATTAAAGGAATGTGAATTATATATAAATACAAAAATGTAAAATTAATATTTAGATTTGATAATGAACTTTCTTAATTTTTTTATTTTCTAATTACTCAAATACCTTCTCTAATACGTCTAAGTCTTTCTTCAAGACTATCGGTACCTGGCATTTGGTTGCTTCCACCAGATTATTGTTATGGAATATTAGCTTAGAAATTAGGAGGTTAGTTATTAGCTTATTATTATTACTATTATTATTATTATTAAGGCTATACATTAAATTGAGGAATCTAAACTTGAGGGAAGTTGTATTTAGGGGGTTGATTTTAGTTATTATCAGCAGGTGGGTATTAGGGTTATTGAGGAGGGTACTAGGGTTATTGAGGGGGATATTAAGGCTATTGGGGAGGATATTAAGGTTATTAAGGAGGGTACTAAGGTTATTAAGGAGGGTATTAAGGTTATTAAGGAGGATATTAAGGTTGAACTGGAGGATATTGAACTTACTAATTTTGGAAGTTAGATTGTTGGGGATATTAAGGATACTAGCCTTATTATGGAGGATATTATTAACCTTAAGGAACTTCTTAAACTCTAATATTTATATTAAAATTACCAACCTATCCAAATTGGTTAGGATTTTAAGGATTCATAGGATATTAGGTTTGGATATTAGGGACAAAAATAGGAAGATTTTATTATTGTCCACCATTACCACCGAATGGGTTAGGAGGTTGATCACTAATTTCATGTCCAACAGTGTTCATTTAAGAGAGAGTGATTCCTGTCTTTTGACTAAGTTTAACAAAGTAGTTGTTGATTTCGAGATCAGAAGGCATAACATTTTCGAAACATTTCTTTAATTAGGGATCTACCTTAGTTTCATCACAAATTGAGTTAGGAACTTGAGCACTACCAAAGAACATAACCATCATATTAGTAAATTCTTAGAGACAAGCTAAGTTTAAGTGTTTAGTACTCCAAATAATGGATTCAACGAAAGGGAGTAATTCTTTAACAGCAGCAGGATTACCCTTAGATTCACAAATATGCATGCTTCTATCCTTTAATATGTCACAACATCTGTATTATTAAATAAAAAGAGATTTATTAGAATATTTCAAAATAATTGTCAATTTTTTTTAAGTCTCTATTTATTCCTTCTCTCTCAAGCTCATTCTATTTTAACTTTTGGAAGTAAGAATATCTGATAATACACGCTACTGTAATATAATTATTTCATACGCTTCAAATTATGATATTTAATTAAAAGATTGGGGGGTTTTCTATTCAGATCAGCGTTAGGCAGATAATATTTCATACATTAATTTATTAAAATTTTTTGCGCTCAGATATTTATTTCACTTATTTGTGGTTGAAACTTGTGAGGTAAAACTGAGTCTTTTTTGTTTGTAGAAAAGTTATTGAATTAAATTTATCAATGGGAAATTGCGAGGATTAGTAGTTGAAAATAGTAAGAAATAAGAACACCCTTTAATCGAAACTATTCTTTAAAACTTAGTTTATATATTAACTGATTTTTTTTAATCATTAAACGGAGATATTTTATAGAATTACCAACCAAATATCAAAAAATTCTATGGAGAGAAAAGAAAGGATGAGTTAGGTGAAAAAAATTTTATTATAAATTTGAATAAATAAAAGATTAAATAATTTACCTAATAACAATATTGCAAGCATCAATGAAACAAATATCGGAAACAATAGAAGCTGCTTTGTGCTTTTCTTCAACCATTGATCTAGTAGCACCATTGATCATTACAATTAATTACTATTCCTTAGCATTTGCTTGACCCATTCTTCTGTCTCTTTGAAGCTCCAAATGGCCCTTTACTTTCATGCATGCTATTTCTAATTTTTGCTTTTCCATTCTAGGATTGTATGTTTTTTGAGGAGGTTAATTACCCATTTTGCTATATTATTTATTGAATTGTATTATTTTAAGGAACTTGAATATTCTTTTTTCTTTTTTTTATTAAAGATATATATTTACTTTTCTTTAAATTCTTTGTTGGATTTTTGATTAGTTAAGCATTCAAATAACAAAAAAAAATTTTAATTTTACAAATCGTGATTATAGATTATATTTTTTTCTTATCAAAAACAGAAAGAAGTAGCTCTTAGAAAAGGGACACTCATGTTCTTCCTGAGTAAAAATAAAAATGCCTTATATATATATTGATTATTTTCTTAATTTTATTATCTTTTTAACATTGTCTATTCTTTCTATATATTTTTCAAAATTAATTCACTTTTCATTAGTATTTTATATTCTTATTTATATTCTAAGCATATTCGCGTCTCTTTTTAAAATCTTCATTATCAGGTTTTAATAATCTTCTGGTAAGGGGGAGTCTTTAATTTAAAATTTAAAATGATATGTTGAAGTAGAACAGTTTGATCCCAATACTTACAGAAATTAAAATAAGTTTTGAAAATAATATCACCCTTTTACAAATCTATTTTATCATTTATTAAAACTCATTGCTTATTGGATTTAAATTTCACCTAAAATGTTTTAAAATATTAACTACCAACAAAAAAATGTTAATTAAAGATAAATTTAATAAAAAATTAAAAAAATAAATAGTAAATGTTAACAATTATAAATAATCAATTGATAGATTTAATTAGAATTGATTAAATACATAAACTTTAATACTTTTAGGCATAATTTAATTTTTTAGAGTTATTCTATAGTTCAAAAAATAATAAGCAATAAAAGATTAATTACTAAAGTAAAGATTGAAAATTAATTTTGAATGAACATTTTAGAAGCAAGAAAGAAATATCAAATCATACATACAAGTTGAATTATTAAAATTAAATAATTCAATTATTAAATTAATTTTTAAATTACTATTATTTATCATTTAAAGCTTTGATGGTAGAAGGTGAAGAAACTTTCGTAAATATTCTATTGAAATCGTAAACTTTATTGCACGATTAATGTTCATAATATGGAGTAAAAACTTTTGAATTAAATTCAAAATCAGTAAATTCATTTGATAGAGCAATTGGCCTTATAATTTAATCCTCATCACTAGTTTCTTTAGAATATTTTTTGTTTGTGACTGAATCTTATAATTTGGTATGTGTAGATTGTAACTCATTATCATTTTTCAAGACTGGTGTATTTTCTGAGAAATTCTTGCTGAAATGAGAAAGTAAAGTTAACTTTTAAGGTTTAAATTCAATTTATTATTCATAATTATTGTCTTCAATCATTAAATTAGCAGAAGGGAAAATTGAATCTAATCCATTAACATAGCTTGTTATTTTTCTGGGAGGACTATCTGAGTTTTCATTTATTCTTTTTTTCTTTTCTACCAAATCGAATGCTTTATTTATTAAAAAATTATAATTAAAAAAGAAAAACAAAAATCTAAGTTGAATTACCAGATTGGAAACTTTCGATCTCTTTATTCTTAAAAACAGATACAATAAAGGATTTCTTTTGAGATTGTTGTTAATTTTATAAATCCTTTGCTTTCTTTAAATTTTTATAGAGGAAACGCCATCTCAATAAAGCTCTATTATTATTAAAATGATTAGACTTAATCAGATTGAAAAGACTTATTGGGCATACTACTTAAAAGAATTGAGTAAGTAAACGATTGACTGGATTATTTTAATTACTCAATTTAATTTTTATAATAAGTAAAATTATATAGGCTAAGAAGCAATAGTGTATGATAGCAGTAAATAATTAGAAAGTAACTATTTAAAGTAATTAATAAAGCTAGAAGAAGACAACACAAGGAATCATTACTATAAAAGAAACAATTTCCAACTAATTCAAAACTTCACTCTCAAATGGTTTTATCCTCATTATGCAAAGAATATAAATGAAGATCATTACTATTAAGATCGAAATAATTTATATTATTACTTTGTTTAACAGGATAATTACTAAAACAATCACAATCTTAAAGTAAATTCTTATAAATTCCCAATAAAAGTATTCCTTCTTATATTCAAGATAAAAATACCCAAACATGAATTTAGTAGTACAATTGTTTAGCTTTTCTCCGTTTTTTCCTCTATGTCCTTTAAGGAAATAGAATAAAAAAGCTGGTGTTAATGACCAGAATACTAGATTAGGTAAAATGAAATAATAACTAAACTAATTATAAGAATCATCTGAGCATAATATAAGATTATTGATAGATTAATAAGATTTTGAGCCAATTTAGCGACAGGAGAGTGCTTTAGTAAAGAAGCCAATACTATCAGGCTAAAAGAAAAGGAAAGCTACAATGAGCATAGTATATTTATGATAATATGTAACTTTCCAAATCTAAAATAATCTAAAGGTAGCTAAAACTACAAAAAGAATAACAACCATTGTTATAGGGAAGATAGACATACTATAAGCTCTCAGTCTTTCCAGACCAATACTTTCTAAATCTGAAATACCATATAAACAAGTTGAACTAATAATGATTTAACTTCCTGGCTTTCCAGTAGTATTAGGTACTATATTCATATATTAAGGAGTTATATTCATATCTTAGGTATATAAGAGAGTAGAGATTTGAAGATAATTAATAAGAATTTTAACAAAGTATGATGATTGGTCTAGTGTACAACTTTTAGAAAATGGAAGTATATTCATAAGTCTAACATAATAGCACTTAGAGTGATAAATATATCTATCCACAAAGAAGATTGTACTTAAAAATAGATACAAAAACAGTCCAATAGCAGATAGAGTTATAAATAATATTTGATAAAATTGATTACTACATTCATAGCATTTAAAATCAGAAATAGAAGATGTGAATCTCTTACCCTTCCAAACACTTCCAGTTGAATCACACGATTCACATAAAGGGCCCATTTGCCCTTCTATACAACCATTTTAACTACTTTCTGCCTATTCATTACAAATATCTGGACTCATAGCATTACATTCTATAATCTCATCAGAATTCCTACTCTCTCTCCAATATCCTAGTTCTAAAACAATGTTATCTCCTTCACAGTAAGAAGCCGAAGCAGGGCATTTTTTACAACTTTAAAATGTAAAATAAGAATTTTATTTAAGCTTTTGTAAAGCATCTTAAGTGAACTCTACCATAGGATTAATAAGTGAATAAGTACCAAAAGAGCATTCCTGACACTATACGATTTAAATTTAATCTACTAAGTTATTAGAATTAATTTGACTCTTTTATGAATAAACGAGAACTTCTCCTTGTTTACACTCTCTAAAATTGAGGCTAGCATTAATAATTTTAGTGTAGTCGACTAACTAGTATTAGATTTTTATAAGGGCATTAACATTCTATTAAAGAGGTAAGGAAGATACAGAAAGGGTAGAAAACTAGAACATTAATAGATTAAAATCATATTATCTCATGCTGATAAGTGTTTCTCCTTTAATATCAAGAATACTGCTTTTACTATAGTCTTAACTGAATTCTATAAAGAAGGAATCCAATTCTTTTTTAATTATTGTGTGATATAGATTATTGAGATATTTATTTTAGTTTACTTTTAAAGGCTCCCCCTCATTATCCAATAACTGGATATAAAGATGCAAATCTCCTCCACTTTATACATCTTATATATTTATTTAATTAGACAATAGGCTTATAGAACCTTTATATTAAAGCAATAGATCGGTTTATTCCACAAGCTTATTCTCCTTTAGTTTGGCTTTTACTTTGTATATTTTAATATCATTTAACAGATCACCTACATCATTTCCATAAATTTCTCCTTTATTACCATTCATTTGGCATTTTATTTAGTATTTAGAAGACACATTTGTATCATTATTAAAAATTCTTATTCCTCCTCCAATTAAAGCTTAATTTGAATTAATTTAACTCTATTGATCAATTTCAAAAAAATATACATCTTATAAGTAAATACCTCCCCCACTTGTAGTAACAACATTCTTTGAGAATTTACTGTCTATAATTGTTAATGAGCTAGCTAATTAAACTACTTATAGAGCTCCTCCTTTAATTGAGTTATTCTTTTCGAATATACTTTTTTTGACTATTGCAGCTTCACTTTTATAAATGAATATATTCCCATTATTTTATTAGAATTTAAGAGAGTTAATTTATATCGATGAAGATTATAAATTGATTAAGTGTAAAGAATTAGACTGAGGTATTGAATAAACATTGTTATCTACTTGTGCTATATCAAATATGAGCAAATCATCTGTTAGTTAGACAATTTTACCTTCTTAATTGTAATTATTTATTGTTGAAAGGAAAAATATATCTGTATTATTTTAGAAAAAAATATTTGATAAGATAATTTTATTAATTCCAACCAAATCGAAGGAGTATTTTAAATTATCATAATTAGTTCTTATCTTTTTACAATTTATTATGCTGAGATTAGATATTTCTACATTAATGCCTTAAGATATTTTAAAAATACTATCAAATTGACTATTTTAGATTGTTAAGTAATTAATCCTTAGATTCTAGACTTAATTTATCATAATCAAGCATCCTTCAGAATCTTTAAATATCAAATTATCTATTACCATATTTTCTATGTAAACATTTGTACTAGTTTTAATGCTGATGAAAGAAAGAGTAGCCTCATTTTGATTTAATATTCTATGAGAAGATCCTTGTATATTAACATTAGTAATATTAATATTCTATAGAGTGATTTATTCTTTGTTTTACAAGACTATGCTTGTTTACTCAGATATATCTTATTAATCTATCGTTATATCTTGCAACACTATTTTCTTTGAATTATTGTGAGTGTTTATTATAATATTTTATTCAACAAACTTTAAATTAAATCCTTAAAGATTCAGATCGAAATTCATTTAGAGAAAAGAATTTTATCTTATATTCAAATCCTTATTTGTTAAATTAATGGGCCTCATTATAATTAATGATTAATCCTTCTTTATAACATCTAAAGATCTCAATTCGTTATAAAAAAATACTTATAATAAATATGATACATTTGAAGTGTTAGAATTCTATATTTATTCATATTGATTCTATAGTTAGGCCTGATTATCAAATGTTAATTCAGCTTAGCAATTTTATTGATTTGAAATTCCCGTACCTAGTTAGTATGACTAATTTATCTAATTTAATGCAAATCTCTTATCAAAAATACTCTCCTTTGAAACTCCAATTAAGATAAGCTATTAATTATCTGGATTAACTTGGGAAAATAGGAGCAATGGATCACTTAAGGTGATAGAATCAAGAAGAGTAATCTTTCTTCTAGTTTTTTCAATCAAAAAGATTTCAATACGAGATGTAAAGATAGATATAAGTTTATTGGCATCAATAATCCTTAAGTCAGTTATTCTATCTTTTCTGTTTTATCTTCTTACATAATTGATGTAAGAGTAATCGCTGCTGTAATAAATGTTGAACTAAAATGAGCATGACAAGACAATTAAATCGTCACTTAAGGTAATATATTTCCATTCGTTATCTGGAAAAATCAAATATTTTATGAAGGAGAAATCCGTTAATTTCCAAATTCCTACCTTTTTTTCTCCACTGAAATTAACGAAAAATCTTTGATTCTAGGAGTCTATTTGTAAAATTTATATTTTCTTACTTATTAATTATTGGTTATTTTCTGAGATAATTTATTATTTTAAAGAATCCATAAAAGATTGTTATAAAGTTGGATTGAGCTAAGATTTATCAGTCATTTGCACATTTCCATTAGCCTCAATACAAAGTAAAGTACTGTCATTTAATTCATGAATTTTCTAAATAGGAAGTTTTTGTGTAAATTAGAAGCTTTAATGAGCTTAAGATAATAAATTATAGGATCCTATTTTACCTGTTTAAGTGCCATAAAAAAGTACCCAATTTGTACTCCTTGAAGAACCTATAACAAGAGTTGTAATTATATCATCTAATATATCAAGTTGCTTTGAGAATATTTCTTAATTCCTAAAGAAATCATAATCAATTATTCGATTATCAATTGTATTTAGAATTAATCTTTCAGGATCTTTAACCAACAATTATTTAAATGTATATAATTTCAACTCCTGTGCATTACTTTCTAAAGTCATATCTTAATATGATTTGAAAACTAAAATTTTAGCCTGATAGAAGATAATAAAGAGTGATTAATTTTAAATTTACAATTTTCTCATGTCAATAATTTCCTCGCTAAATTAACTGAAGAAAGTAATTTAGAAATTTTTGTATAGAAAGATTGTATTGTAATAATCTGCAATTAAAAATACTCTATCTTCGTAAATTTAATCATTGCTATTGAGTGATATAAAATGGCTATTAGGTCTACTTATTACTCTTCTAGCTTATCTAGTGTGTAGATTGTAGTTCATTTTCCACACTCTCATTCCATTATGTACAAGTAAAGTGTTTGTTGTAAAATCTATTAAGTAATCTATTGGCTTGGATTAGATATTTTGCTGAATTTCTTCAATTGAAAAGGTATTGTCAATAGCCTTTGAGATTGATAGAATATTTTGATTATTCCCTAACTCATCAAAATAGTTAAGCATTTAACTATCCATATCGTAAATTACTTTTATAACTTTACCAATCCCAACCTAATCATAAGTATTTACTGTGAAACCTGCAGGTTAGAAATTATCAGTATTCAAGAAAATTATTTAACCACTTCTCAAGTCTTCTGAGAAAAATCCAATTTATTTTAAGTCTGGAAGATAGATCATACCTCTCAATATTCCACCAGGTGCAGTAAATGAACCAATCTACTTAAAAGTCTATCTATTAAAAATGAAGGCAACTATTTTTAATTAAAATAGATTTTGACTATTTTAAAATTAAATTAAAAATATTTTTCTTACCAGGAGTTGTTTAGACAACAAAGAAGTAATCATAATAAGCTATGGATATCAGATTTAAAGTGAAAGTATTTAATTATAGTATGAGAGTACCAGTGTAAGAATACACTTATATAGAAGTATTATAAATGATAATATACTTATAGATAGTGTCAAGGATAGTCTTAAAGTTAACTTCCGTAGTTTAAAAAGCTGTTATCTGTGAGAGAGTGCTCCTATAGTATACTACTAAATATTTTTGACTTGCCCTGCAACTAATTATTTCTGAGACAAATTAGCAATCTTCAAAGTTAGATATTATTGGATCTATCACTGAAACCATTACTGTTTTATCAAGCTTTAAAGATGTTTTTATAATGTTATCTCCAAATATGAAAAGTTCTAAAGTATTCTCATCAAAATAGAAGCCATTAATGTATTTTAATTCACTTGTTGTAGAAACTGTATAAAAAATTGGTAATTTTGACTGAGAGGAGAAATCTCTAATAATTAATTCGTTCTAAATTTAAGCAATGACTAAATTGTGTGTTTCTGAAACATAAAATCCTTGGATATTTTAAATATCTGTTGAGATATTTGGTAGAGAAAAGGATATTAATTCTAATAAGATGTCTGTATAGATAGAATAGCAAAAAACTTATGAAGTTACAATAAAATACTTTTCTAATGTAGAGCTGTATTTAATAAAAGTAATCTTTTCAGTTGAGGATAAATTATTATTAAAGACAACATCAATGTCATTTTAATCAATAGGAGTAGGTGTTACTCTCACTTCTCCACTTAAATTACCAGTTATAACTAAAGTTGGAATTTTAGCAGAAATAGCATTTAATAATGTTTATTAAGGAGCAAAAGTAAAATGAGAAAAAGGAACATCCATCTTATTTAAAGAAGGTATCCAATGAAATTAGACTGTAAAGGAAGTATTTTAGACAGGTATCCAATTCACGCCTATAATAGAATCTTACCCTAGATTATTTTTCTTTGATTTAAATTACACAAACTCAGAAACAATAAAAAATTATCCAACTTAGGTCTATTGATTATTGGTTTAGTCTAAGAAAATCAAAGTAAATTAATTCATTTTTGTGACATCCAAAAGCTTAACTGTGAAAATATAATACTGCTTAAATGTATTTATTGAAAAGGAAACTCCAATTTTAATTTAAAATACATTTAAATAGCCCAAGGTCTAATCGAGTATTTTAATATATCCAAGTACATCAGATATTACAATGTGAAAACCTATTTAGTAATAAAAAAAAGTATTTCTTTATTGTAACTAATAATTAATGAAATATCTTTCTTAATTCACTCTTAGCATGAGTTGAGAATATTACCCACAGTAAAATATCTAAATATTCCTTATTAAGAAAATTAATTGGAGATTATTTACTAACTAGATGGGTTATTAAATTAAATAAAAATTCATGGTTATATTTAGAAGAAAATTCTTTTTAATTGAAATGGAAAAGTTAATCATATTTCTAGTTAAATTTATTCATTAAAGTAAAGGAAAGAGTATATATCTTGATTTTTCTTTGGGAATTTTAAGGTAAAGATACAATAAATTTGGTGAATAAAATTTAATCTTACCTATTTAAAAAAAATTGGTTAGTAATTTATCAATTTATTCTGAATAAAAATATATTAGAACAGTATTAATTAACAACTAATCAATAAGATCAAATAAATAACTTTCAATTTTATTTACCTCCAGTAGCTATATTGAATAGTTTAAGAGTGATAATAGGGATAATATTTTAATATTTATATAGTTTGTTTCCATTTATAAGTTTTGTAGTTGTATCAAAATCATATACTGCCAGATCATATTGTAGTGTATAGACTATTATTTTATTGTTCAAAGGCACAAAAATAGATTTAACATTTTAAAACTAAGCAGGGAATGCTTCTTTTTAAGAAATAGCAGCTATTGCATCATAAGCACTTAAAACATAAGCTGACTAATCACAAAAAATATAAACATAATCCTTAGTAACAGATATTGAAGAGAAGAGTGTGGGAGATTTAATATAATAGGATTTTATCTACAAAGGATTTAGTATATTAAATATAGCAACTTCGTAAGCGAATCTTGCGACTACAAATACATCCTAGAATTCTAAAATATCTAGACATGGAAATATTCTTTTTATAGTGTAAGCATATTTGGGAGATAAAGGATCAGATGCTTTCCATACTATTACTTTACCTTCAGTAGAGCAACTAGCAATATAGGCAGCATTTTCTAAGTAAATTACTTTAGCTACCGCCTATTCATTTGTGAATACTTTATCTTTAAAATCTCTTACAAGTAAGTAAGATTAATTATGGGAAGGGAAAATTATTTAAGTATTAAGAGATGACAATATAACCTATTGATTTTTCAGTTAGCTTGTTAATTTTTAAAAACTGTAAAATCTTTAAGGGGCAATTAATTGAAAACTAAATTATTTAATGGGTTTTACATTTACTAGAACCTATGGTATACATTAATATTATTTAATTGAATATATTTGCACTGCACTTTTATTATCTATCAAATAGAGCAATAGCTCATTGCTATTAACCACAGGAGTAAAATCTACGATAGCCTAGTCTAAGACAACTTCAAAATACTCCAGAAGGTTTTATTACTAGATCAGATATGCATTTAGTTTAAAATTTGATAGTTTTACAATTAATATATTTTGTATGGTGCTTTTATTACAAAAATCCACTTGAATAATACTTAATTGTTAAGGTAAAGCTGCTTCAGCTGTTGGAATGCTAATGCAAGTATAAGTTTGATTTATACTTGTCTGTATAAATATAGAACTGGTATTTTCAAAAATCAAAAAAAATATATAAGCATTTTAAAATGTTAGAGATTTAGAATCTATTATTTTTCCTAATATATTTTCACAAGTGTAATCGTTACTCAATTATACTAACTGTGGAGAGTTTTAATTTTATCTCACATAGATTATTTTAACTTTGAAATCATCTTATTTTTATAATAATAAATAATTTTCATAGGTGTATAGTGTCTCAAAAAGAGACGAGAGAGTCACTGAAGCAAATGATGAGCCCTGTGGAGTAGAATAACTAACTTCACTTAAAAAGATTACTTTATTTGAGTTATCGAAGGAACTTATCAAATACTTATTTATGTTTATAAATCTAAATATCTGGCTTTAGGGTTTTAAATCTCCATTCCGTATTTGTGTTACTAAAATTGCTTAAGAGAGATAGGGATCCCACTCTAAAATTTATTTTGCTGAAATATTTAAAAGGTAGAGTCTATTATCAATAACTATAAGCGAAGACACTCCATTATCAAAATTGTATGTTTTCTTAAATGATCCCTACTAGCTATCAATTGCATTAATAAATACATCATATACAAGGAATACTAGATTGTCATTTTAACTATATAAAACAAATAGTATACTTCTACTTTTGTTGGTTTAAGAGTTCTGTGTAAAAGTTTTAGTGCATTAAAATATAGGATTGCAAATACTAGTATTATCGCTAGGCAGTTAGTTTTCTGCACATATAGAAGTACACCCTTACAATTCAAGACTATTCTTATCTAAATATGAATACAAATACTAGTTATTTTATTAGCATTACACACTTGAACATTATTAATCAGAAGTTAGTTTAAATCCTTCTTAACAAAGTGAGCAAATACATTAATTATTTAATGAATTATACTAGGGATCTTTACATCCTTTCATAATGCATTATTACCCTTTTATTTGTTAGGCTTATAGCACTATTAGGATTGTTGAAATTATATATAATCCTTATCTATTCCTTTACATTTTAGAAAATTAGTATGTTTGCTTACTTTTATTATAAAATAGTTAAGTCAAAATTTTATTTTACTCAATTTTATTTCTTTATTAAAGTTTTATTACATCATTCTTAATTAATGAAGAATAATATAATAAGGTATTTTATTATTGTTCTATTGTTTATACTTACAATTGAATTTTACAAATTTTACCTTTTTATATTTTACAAATATTCTCTTTTTATAGCCTACCGATATTAATATTTTTAAATACTATTGGAGGAACAACTCAAAGAACCATTCTAAAATTTTTTTAAACTAGTGGTTGATTATTTAATTAAGTCTCTTATTTTCTCAAATCAGCTAAAGATTCATTAATTTATATCCATAAAATAAACAAACATATAAGTGATATTTGGATTTTAAGGTAATTTTAATAAGCAAAAACTAGTGGATCAAAATAATGAGAAGAAATTAGAAAAGCTACAATTAATTTTTTTTAAAATAAATTTTATGTTATAATTAAGATTAAAATATAACCCTTATCATAGCTTAGCTTTATGAAAAAATAAAACAAAAGAAACATTTTTAGTAATATTATTTATTGTGAGTAATTTCTGTAATTAAAAAACATCCTCTCCAAATTAATCTAATCTAATTTTAAATTCAATAAAATGATAAATTACCTTATTACTGAATTTGGATATATTCAAATGATAAAACCCCACTTGTCTGGTTGGTGGGTTGTAAATTTAATTATCTTCAACATCTAGTCTGCTTAATCTAATTGATTGTGGTTTAAAAGAATTATAGATAGGAATTCAATCAAAGAGATTATTTTTAAAAACATAGATAGACCAAATATAAATAGATTTTAAATTTTAGTTTAAAGGTCAATTATAAATGAAGAGAGTTATTTTTGAAATTACTTAAAATTAAATTATAATTTATTATCTCCATTTATTTGTGTGAATGATTATATAAACAAAGTAATTACAAAAACAGTAATAATTATAATAAAACAGTAATAATAATAAAAACTATCGCAAAAAAAAAATATAAATAATAATAATAATAATACTAATAAAAACAAAAAATGAAAGTTTAAATAACTTTTTGTTTTACTTGTTGATCATTAATATACTTGTTACAATTAAGTAAATTTTTTTATAATACTACCCATTCAAATTAATGATTTACTTAGTAATCAATTAAACCTATTATTATTATTATTATGCGTTATCGTTAATTCATTAGTCAGAAATGATAAGTTATAGTAACCTTAAATGATGAGAACAAATAACAACTAAAAGTAAAATGTATAAATAATACTAATAATTATTGAATCAAAGACAATTAGATTTTATACAAAATATTTTTTATCTCTACTTCTTTCTATACTTAATTATTCAAAGTTCTCTCCTAATCAATTATTAATAATAACCTATATTTCTAAGTTACTAATTAAAAGATGCATCTTTTATTTTTGAGTTATGGCAAGATAACGATATTGCGCTGGTTCTATTATAATTCAAGAGAAGGATTGATTTTAAAAAGAGATTAATAAATAAACATAACAAAGTAATTCGATGATTGATTGATATATCAAATAAAGTATATTTTACTTATTTGATCTTCTTCCAATGCGTATTTTTTAAAATTTAATTTCTTTCGTTGATCATTCATAAAAATAATTGATTAAAAGAATTGAGTTAACGAGCGAATTGAAAATAAAAATAAAGCCAATCTTTTTTAAATTATATTATCTCATAAAAAATGAATGTAGTTATGGAAAAAGGAGGCAATATCCTTCATTTTTATTTATAGTATGTAAAATTCATGTAATTAGATAAATCATAGATACAAGATATTTGCGTAAATCAATGATCTTTAAAGTATTTTATCTTCAATTCTGTCCTAACTCTGCCGAAAAGAAGCATCAGAGCTTAAAGATTATAATTTAAATTTATAGAGAAAAATATAAAGAAAATTATTTTGAAGAGATGAAAATTAATTTAATTCAAAATATGCAGGAGAATATAAACAAAACCAATATTTAACTCCAAAAATATTTTATTTCTTTCAATCTTTATTTATTTCATCATATTTTTATTTAAGAAAGCAGGGTAATCTTTCAGTGTTTATAAAACAAATTAAATCAAATGAAAGAATTAATTTGTGACTAAACTTTCCAAATAAACTATGAAAAAGTGTTTCTATGACTTAACTTATTCACTTCCTAAGGTAACAAATTTTAGGCTTATTATTATACACAAGAAATTCTAGATACATAAATTGTAGCAGAGTTTTTTGAGAAGAGATTTTTATTTTATTTAAAAATTTTCTAAATGATTATTCTGCTTTAAGAATTCTCTTTAATGTTGGTTCAAAATATATCAGCACTATGCAAATAAAAAAATAAAAGCAAATTTTTAATACAAAAACTTTATTTCCTCAATAGAAATTCCAAAGGTGCTCTGATTAGAGTGAAATTGGAAAAAAAATCTACATTTAATGAGCGATAAAATGAAAATGGTATATATTTTTAAAGTGATACAAATATTTAATATAATAATTTAATGATAAATTAATATTAAACAAAACAAAACAATCTAATATCCTTTAATTGATTGATCTGGACTATAATAATAATTATTATTATTATTAAATACATTTATTCTAGAGTTGTTGGCAGAGTTTACCTTTATACTTATTACATTAGTATATAATAAATTTGTAACATTTAGAATAGATAGAATCATGCAACTAACTATCTTTTAAGAATATTAAAGAAATTATAATCTCCCCTAAATTAATTAACCCTGTACATAATTCAAAGACGAAACGTCATTGAGAATAATAATATCTATGAGTATTTTGTAATATAAATATACTTCTGTATATCATTATTGTTTATATATCTATTAAACATTTTTCTATTATTACAGCATACATTTTTGTAAAAAAGTACTTAGTCAGAGCAATAAGAATTTGAATTAGTTAATACATTTATTCATGAACGATAAAATTGTACTAATATAAATAGTTTTAAAAGGGGAAATATTTTAATATAATGTATTTTTTAAGCATATGCGCGATAATTATTGTAAGTAATTATTTTATGGAAGTAATTTTAAAGTTTTGGTTGATATATAATTTGAAATGAATGATGAAACTTCTGAGTCAGCCTAGAGTACTGGATGATTATTTGAGTTAATTAATAGCTTGTTTCTTATCATAAATAAATCAAGAGAGTTCTCTCATAGCAGTAATTTCATTTAGAGGCAATTTAGTTTGATTTTATACTTCAGAAAAGTTATCTTAAACCATATCAAACTCTATCTTGTCTGTGGAGGATTATTTTATTTAATCGTTTATTTTTTAATGATCAATCAAACTTTAATTATTATCAGTATTGTTTATAGGCTCTTAGATTGAATCACATTTAATATTTTATTCACTCAACTGGTTTTCAGATTATTTGAAGTAAAAAATATTTTTCCTGTTGAGAGAAAAATTATCATTCATGAAGTGCAAGTACTAGTTTTGTTGGCAGCAGAGTATGTAAAATTGTACTATACACCTATAATCAGATTTTTTATCATCGATATTTTAATCAATCCAATCATCAATATCAGTGGTTAGAAATTCAAGAAAGAGATAACCATAAATCTTATTATCTATTATTTGCTTAATATCATTATTGGAATGTTACTTAGAGGCAATAAATTTATTAAACTTCTTTGAAAAGGAAATTCTCTCCTATGGAGTCGGGCTATTGTTGAGGGTAATTGGTTAATTCTTACAACTTTTGTATTAATAGTTTTAATCAGAGGATTTCTAATAATTTAAGGTGTAAGATATTTTTTGATTAACAAATTATTTAAATTACTTAATCACATTTCTATTTATGTTTTATCTATTTGTTTAAATTGCAGAGCGAAGAATTTCTCTTTAATCAGAAGTGAGGTTATCAATCAATTATTTCTTAACTTATTCTTCTTGCTACTTTGCGGTCTCTAGCGCATCTGGCTACTTTATTAATTTCCTTTTAGATTACCTTAAAAACTAATTTGTGCACTCTTAAAGCTTATAAAGATTATCTTATTAAGTATAATCCTAAATTTTTTCTTAAGGAAAATTATCATCATTATGACTGAGTATTTAATTTCTATGAGCAACCTTCGTTTACTATTTCCTTTTCTTAGTTTGTCTTTAGGTTTTAAGTACACTTTTTAAAGCAACTAGTTATTCTTCTCCTACAATTTTTTCTTCAAGGCAATTTGTAGGTTTTAGGGTATCATAATTTTTTTATTTAGAAATTTATTAGTTGTATTAGGCTTCATCCACTTATTTATTCAGAAATTCATCCGGTTGAGTATGGGAGTTAGTAGGTTCTAATGGTTATGATAGTATTTATTTGTTAGAAACTAAACTATCGCTTGTTTAACTTTTTATACATCCAGAAATGGATTTTTCATTTATTTTAGAATTTTAAGATAGGGTTCTTTTTTTAAAATTAGTGGATTCTTTAACAAATTAGAGTTATTTAAAGTTACAGTTATCATGGGATATAGAATGATTGGTTTCTATCTTAAGAGAAATATTTTCTTAAAGTAATTAAGTTGAAGCATCTTGCACCTCCTTATAAGAGCAGCTAGAGGGCGATTCTATAGGTTTAAGATTGTTTTCAAGCCCATTAAATTCATTCTATAAGGTTTCTTAACTTTGTTATATTTTTTAATATTGATAGTATTCATTACTATCCTAGATTAATTAAGATGGGTGTGTATATTTCTATTAAAATGAATTACCTGAGTAATCACCAAATACAATATTTTTCTATCCCTAAAATAAGGAATTTTGGCTAGCTTGAAGAGGGGTTATTTATATTTTTGGTTGCGTAAAAGTGATTTAGTTATAGATTTAGGGATAGTTATTGGTTTGGCTGCAATTATTATACATATTATGCTATTCATATAGCATATAAGGGAATTGTTAGTTAGGTATAAAATGGAGATATTACTATGGTTGGTTTTGCAACATCTAATAGGCATTACTCTAACATGGTAACTAGTAAAAAACTGGAATTATTGGGGTTGAATATTGCTAAGAAGAGGGATGATTAAACATACCTTATCAAAAAGTTTAGTAAAAAATTATCAAGTTTAGTTATTTTTTTTTTATTATTTAATTGTGATTCTATATGTCTATTATTTATCGATTCTTAATTCATAAAATTTTATATATATTTAAAACATAACCAAATCAAATTAAATAAGAATGACAGTAACAGCAACATCTACATATTCTATTCATGAATTCGTATGCAAACCCTGAATTTCTAACATTATTTTTTATTTTTGAAGTATCAACTCCTTTGTTTTTTAAGTGAGACAACTTTTGTTGAATTAAAAATTGCACTTAATTTCCATTCTAAAAAATAGTATATTACATATATTATTAAAAACTTTAGACTATTTCGAAAAATCAAAAAGTCAATAGTTGAGCTTCAATTTTTTTTTCTATTATTCTAAATTAAAGCAAGATTTATTTATACCCTTATCTTTTATTCTTATTAATATTAAATTAATAATGGGAAAAAAATGTAAAAAAAAGGGAAGTAATAATATCTAATAAAAGCAAAATAACTATTTACTTTTCTTCTTTTTTCTGCCTCAATTAATTCTCTTTAAGGGTAAGGGAAATTTGATATAAAAATAAAAATTTATATTGTAAATATACAAATCCAAATAAATTATAATTATCGATTTTGTGGACAACACATGATAATAGTTTCAGCAAATCAATATTTTGAACTTTCTCTTAGTCTTTACATCTCATTACTATATTATCAAAAAATAATTATACTGATGCAGGATTTTCTTGTAAAAATATAAAATTACTTACTCCCACTCTCTTTTATCCTTATTTTATACATAAGACTTTTTTAAATATGAAAATAAAAAGAAGCACTTACAAATTTTACAAATTGATTAGAATTAATTAAAATTGATGCTATTAAATTATAGATAAATATAGGTTTATTAAAAAATTTATAAATTATAAAGACACATGCAAGTAAACTAACTAACTTAGATAAATCAAATTTTCCTTTATAGACGAATCATACTCTTTTCACTTCAAGTTAAAAACTTTTATTTCATTCTCCTATTTTTCACAAATTTTATTTAAAATGAATTTAGAATTCCCTTTAACTGAATTTGGACATTCCAAAAAATACCTATTTATTATTAGTATTAAATTTTTTCTAAGAGATAAGAGTAATATTTAAATTAAAGATAGTTTTCTAATCAAATAAGTTTATGAAATCTTCTATTTTACAGCTTTTCAATAAGTTTATAAAAATATAAAGTTAAATTAATTGGAATGAAGCTATCAATTAAAGATTGAATCAATTAAAATATGATTTTTAATAATGACTCAAATATTTTATAAATTGAATATTTTTACTTGAAATTATTTGAATACAATTTTAAATTCACATCATAAAGAGATTTTTAGTTAAAGTTGGTTGCGATGAAATTAATTAATTCTTCTAATGTTACAATCTACTTTCCCAGCCTATCTATAATCCTAGATAAATTACTTACAAATCATATTATTATTAATTCTTCCTCATTTGTTACAAAATAAGATTATTTCATCATTACTGGAATAGAAAGTAATAAATAGCTTTTCTATTAATTTTTTTACTAATACCATATTATTCTTGTGTTACACTCAATTAATAAGCAGTAATAAAATTAACTGCATCAGCGAATTTTATTGATTAAATTTTTTGAAGAATAGAATGTTTTTTAAATTATTTTTCTATCATTAATAAAGTCAAAATTTTAAAAGTCACATTTTTTTTCCAATAAAGAATAAACAACTCCTCAAATTTAAATAGTTTATCAATCACTAAAATATTAAATTGAGATTAAAATCATTTTAGAGTATCTGCTCAAAGCCATATAAAATAAAGATGTTATTTTTGCATTAAATATTAATTATTACTAGTTATTTATAAACATAATTAGAGATAAAGATAAAGGAGGAGAGATAGGGAACATAAACTAAAAAAATAATTAACCTTACTTTGTTTGTATTATTTTAAAATTAATTCAATTATTTATGAAGATATTTACATTTATTTTAATTTTATTTAATTCTATTTTATATTTATCATTATT
Organism: Tetrahymena borealis; assembly: GCA_000260095.1. Taxonomy (NCBI): domain Eukaryota; phylum Ciliophora; class Oligohymenophorea; order Hymenostomatida; family Tetrahymenidae; genus Tetrahymena; species Tetrahymena borealis. The sequence continues at coordinate 586,496 of JH651266.1, read as the reverse complement.
ATTGATTTTTTCAAATCTTTACTAAAAATATTAACATAATCATTATTTCTTTGCTAATTTAGAAGATCCTAGAAATTTCTCCTCCCAATTGAATGGCTTTGTTTCAGAAATACGATAATCTTAAAATCCATTTTTCTTAGCCTCTTCCAAATATTTCATCATTAGTGGCTTACATAAATCTTGGATATAATATTTATTGCAATAGAAATATGACAAAGAACCACTTGTAGCAACGAAAAATCCATAATAAAACTTAGTGTATTCTTCAGCTACTATATGCAGAGTTCGCAATCTAGAGAATACTTAATTTTTCTTCATTAAAAAGCCTAAACCTAAAGAGCCTAATACAGAAAAAGTAACTCCAGCCATATAAAAAAAGTTTGCTTATATAACTCTCTTTTAATCTTCTTCGCTTAAGTGAACATGCTTTTTAATTTCAGTGTATTTATAAAATATCTTTGTTTCATATTCAAGTTCTTCATAATTGCATCCATAAGGGTTACGAGGATCAGTTTCGCTCATAAATGGTTGAATCTAATTATTCATCAAATTCTTTCCTCCATTATTATTATTTCCTGCTTTAGTACTCATATCCTTTGATATTCCTGATTCCTGTTTATAATTACGACTAATTTATTATTATACTTTCCTTAGGCTTCTAAATCCTTTTTCTCTACTAATAAGATTATTCTTTTGCAGATCAAAATTTTATATTTTTCAAAAAGATATTTTTTATAATTGATAATCATTGATTTATTTAGGAGTAGATTGACCATATAATCTAATATAGCCCATTATTAAAACTAATTATTTACATCAACTAAATTTTAAGATAAAACAATGCTTGCTAATTAAACCATGTAGTATTTATCTTTATTATAGAAATACTAATTCTAAAAGATAAAAATAATTAAGTAATAAAACATCTCTTATTTAATATGATATTTTTGAAATCTACCTGATCATAAAGGTTGAACATTTAATTAACACAAAACCTAATAATATCTGATACATCTTTGCTTTGATATTATATTTATCATTAAAAATTGAATAAAAGAAAATTATCTCCTCCTGTAGAATATAAATAGAGATATTATCTAAATTTATTCATATGGGAAATATTTTTAAGAAAAACTAGAAACAGAAATTCTTAGCGGAGAATCCTAACATTATTGAAGATTAATAATAGAATTCTCTTATTAAGGCGATTGCTATTAATTCTCCATCAAATTTTTCAAGAAATGATAGTAAGTATAGCAACATTGAAACAATCAACTTTTATTTAGGGTAAATTAGCCAAAAGGGATTAGCAAAAGGATTAAATATTATTTTAAAATAATATAGATTCAAGTAAATTACAACTGAAGAGATTATACATATCGCAGATTTATTGCATATTCTTCCTCAATCTTTAAGAGTTGTAAACTTTATGCTCTAGTAATTTGCATTAAATTAAACAAATAGTAGAGCTAGAATTGTATTTTTGATTTATAAAGAGACTCAAAAATATCAAGCAAAGGATGGAATCATTTATTCACTCATCTCAAAGAGTTAAGTTAAATTACTTCTTTGAAGATCTCTTTAGAGTACTTGAATTTTTAGACAATTATTTAGAGTATTAATGAATTTTAATATAAGTGATAACAAATAACTAAATGCTTCAATATAGAATTTTAAGGCACTTGGATAGAACTTACCTTTAAATTTAAATTAGATATATCTTAATTTGAAGTAAGATTTTATTGATGTATGAACAAAATATAAAAAATTAAAATTATTATTTATTAGCTATACTTCAATTGATATTTCATATATAGAGGAGTTTGTCAAGCAAGCATCCAAAAAGCCTAATTTAAACAATATAAGGCTTTTAACAACGTAAAATAAGCATTTTTGATGGTTAGCATTCATCAAACACTATAAATTATAATACTATATGAATAGATAACTAAATGAAGGCTACTTAGGATATTTTTTTGATAGATTTGATACTTGGTTTTAAAAACCTTATATTAATGATATTTATTTCTCCTTGAAGTAAAAAATAAAAATAAATTTGCAAATAAAATAATATATTTATTTTTTTTTTTGTTAAACTTAAATTAATTTAGCTATAAAGAGATATAAGATTATGATGTTCCTACATATTTTGCAAAATTTCTTAAAAATATACCCAAACATTTCTTTAGGATACAACTCGTTATGACAGTTTAGTAAGAATTCTAAATTAAAATTATGTTTTATTTATTTATTTAATATTTTTTACAGCTTAAAAATAGATTCTTATCAAGGAATTTGTTAAAAGCTAGGTGAATTGCTGAAAGAGTTTAACAAAAAAGAAATTTAAATATTTTAAATCTAAATTAAGTAATATTATAATATATAAACTGAAATAAGCAGAAAATAAATTATTTATTATAAAAAGCTATGAGAGTGAAAAAAAATCATTAGATGAAACTAAAAATGTGTTAAATATAGTGAATGGATTACATAGCACAAATTTATAATTCTTCTAGCTAGTTACTTAATACGGGATTTTCACTTTAAAAGACAATTGTCTAGATATTTAAAATATCAGGTTTAATTCTTTTTTAAAATAATATTTTTCCTTAATAGTTTATTTAAAATCATATAGAAATATATCATTTAATGAAGAATTGATAAATGCTATTGTTTATACCAGGCTTAATTTCTCACATAATAATCTACCACCTGAATTAAATAATTACCTTACATAAAAAATGGTATAGATTTCGTTTATTGCAGCTTATAATAAATATATTAATCCTATCCTTAACAAATATACTAATAATGTTCACATGAAATGTAATTACTGGGATTTATATTTTTGAATTTCTGTCACTTTTTTAACAAATTAGATTAATCTTTTCTTAAATTCTTTATTCAAAAATTATATCTAATAAAAATACAAATTAATTTAGTTTTATATTATCAACATTTTAATTTATTAATTTTTATGCTTTAAATTAAATAAATTAAAATAAAATTTCTATTATACAAAGAAACAAAAGAATGATTGATTGACTAATTGACAAGTTGATTAGATGGTAGGTCGCTTTGTTGATAAATTGATTTATAGTAAATAGAATTCTACAAATATTATTTATTTAGTTAGTTAGAAGTGATTAGATATATGTGCTTATGAAATATTGGTAATTTTTGTTTATTTTTTGTTCTATTTCATTTTCTTTTTTTTGTTAGTTCTTTATTTATTCTAATTTGTTCTAGCATTCATTTCTTTCTTTCTATTTTTCTTATTTTTAATTTTCTTCTTTTTAAATTTTATTTATCAAATAATTTTTCTTTCTTTCTTTTTTTATTTTGTTTCTTGTCTTCCTATATTTTAAAAAATACTTTTTATATATAATGGAAAGAGAAGCGAGATTTAGATTAGAATCGAGAGAGCCATTTTTATTGTTTATTTTATTTAGGGTTTTTGACAATACAAGCGTAACCTTACTTTTATTATTTAAAGTAGTTACTATTTGGTTTGGGATAAAGTGAAGAGCAAGTTAACATGATATGATTAATAATAATCTTAGTGGAATGGTATCTTCTTCTGTGATTTAATTGATTTTTTAATATTTATTTAAAAACTTTGGTATGTTTATACCATCTTTAGCGGATGCTAATAAGATGGTAATTAAAAACTTGTCCACTTCCTTCAAAAACTTAGAATCGATTTAAAAACTTCATGTTACTTGCGAATCCTCACTTTTAATTTTCAAAATTTACTTTTTTTATGGAAAATTGAATTTTTTAAATATTAATTAATTATTAATTTTCTCTTTCCCCTTTATATTTTTTGATTTTTTTCAAATATTAGTTTTTCCCTCTTACCTCTCAGGTTCATAGCTGGGGAAAAAAAAATAAATCAATTATTTATTTCTAAATAAAAAATAGATTCCTTAATTAATTTTACATATGAATATTTAACCTATCGAAATAAATAAAATTGATTAAAAAAGACAAAACCATCTTAGTGACATTTCTTTTCCTAATACAAAATTAAATATTATAAAATATTTAATTAAATTGATTGGTTGGTTGGATTTTTTATTTTTTTGTAGAAAATTACATTATTTTATGAAAGAATTACACTAATAAGCTTTAAAAAAGAAAATACAATATAAATTCTGTTAAATTAGTAATTTGACAATAGGGTGAGCTTAAAACTACTTCAAACAAAAGATTAAAAAAGATACTTAAATCAATAGGTATCATTATATTTCTAATAGTTAAAAAGCTAAGAAAATACTATGCTTAGATGTTAAAATTATTAGAACAAATTTTAAATAAACTAGAACTTCGTTTATTGAATTTACTGTAAGAGGTAATATACCATCAGTAAAAAGATTCTAGAATTGAGATTGTAGCATATAAGCAAAAATCTAATCTCTCAATTTATAAAAGAAATTAAGATAGAACTTTGAATAAAAATCTTATAAATTACTATCTATTTATTAATTACTAGATTGGAACTATCCTAAAGATTGTCTATGAAAAATCTTTATTTCTTCTTTTAATCTTCTATAGATAAGTTTAAGAATAATTATCAAGCTTTGAAGTTAATCCAAAACATTAAATCCTAAAATTCTACTCATATATATAAAATAAATAAAGTAAACAACCTATTGAGTTTAGCAAAAATGGGCGACCTATTAACATAATCTCTTCCTACAGTCTTCATTTCTCATGGACTGGTTGGCGAAACATTAAAATAAGGAACAGCTCTTTATAACTAGCTTACAAAATATACATAAAGTTAAAAACTATTAGAGAGAGTAGAAACAGCTATTATAGTATCTGCTCATTGGGAAAGTAAAGAACTTACTGTAAATTTAAATCCCTATCCTGAAATTGTACACGATCACCCTAGTGAATGGCTATTTCCTTTTGATTTTCGTTTAGAAACAGACTTAGAACTAGCAAATAAAATTAAAGATAGATTGGCATAGAGTGGTCTTAAAGTAAATACAACCAATACTAGAGGAGCTGATCATGGTGCTTGGGGAGGATTATTCGCCTTGTACGACATTCATACTTAATAAAAAGTATACCATTCTGAAAAAAGATAGCATGTACCTAAAGTAGTTTTAGTTAGTCTTCATACTAATATGAATCCATAGCTTCACTATGATTTAGGAAGAATTCTTGGAGAATTTAGAAACGAAAAAACAATATTAATTTGTAGTGGTGCTTCAACACATAATTTTAATAATAATAGAAAACCTGGATTTACTGATCAGTCAAAGATCTGGGAGAAGTATCTATAAAATATTGTGACAAATGAAAAAGAAGAGGAGAGACATCAAATAACTAAATTCAAATAAAATGAAATGTACGATTAAATGCATCATAGTGATGAACATTTTATGCCTATTGTTGTAGCTACCGGTTCCTCCAAATAACCAGGATAACTCATATGTGTAGAACTGTAGTTCACATCGATGTGTAGTTGCTATTCTTATGCATGAAAAAATTATAAATTTAAATAAAATTTAATTATTTTAAACCATATTTTATTTTATTGCTAACTATATTCTTAACTTATTTTAATTTGACTAATTCTGTGAAAATTATTTTATTAGCATTCCAATAATAAGATTACAATAAATCTTCATGTACCAATTTAAGTTTGCCTTTCATATTTTCTTAAAATTACTTCATTCCTTTTTAATTAATATACCTTTTAAAAATGTTGAAAATGAAAATTATTCACTATCTCTAAATAATGTAGAAATTAATAAATTAGAGTTAAATTCGTAATCAATAGGATACTTCAAGGCCTACTGAAAAGTGATAGGATATCCTAAAATAATACCTTGCATAGAAGTTTCATATTTAAACATATTAATGAACAAATAAACTCTTTTGCAAATTAAATTACTTTTAAGAGTTAGATTAAATTATCTATATACAACGAACATTAAGATGATTTACATAAATATAATTTTGTTAAAGAATTTCTTAAAATATAAATACAATTTTTACTAATCCTACATAAACCTGATCGATTCCATAGTTCTTCAAGATTTAATTTATCTCCTAGCAGGTACTAATTATAAATCAAAAATGAATAAAATATAATTCTTAGTTTAATTTTACATTTATTTAGCTCAATAAAATCTATAAGTTCTTCTTATATGGTTTCTATTTACTCAATGAATTTCTTTTCAATGGGATCAATAGTTTAATCTTTAGTTGAAAATCTAATATTGTTGATTTCTAATGGTAGATTTAATGCTTCTAAACTTCTATCAGCATACTCAGGAGGAATTTAATTATTTTCTAAAAATGTTTTTATGCATTAATTATATTCTTCAACAGCCTGTTTGTTAAAGTATAATAAGATTATTAGCAAATAAACTTCTATTTAAAAAAAATTCTTATTTACTTTTGCCAATATCTATACATTTTAGAGTTTCAAAAAATTTTCATTTATTCTATTTTATCCCTTTGATAAATTCCACTTAATTGGAAGTTTGCCACAAAGGAGATCAACTGCTTACTAGAAAATTCTACTTTTGAATCCATTCATTTCTTCTTCTTTAGTATTTCCCTCTTCATTCATATAGGTAACAATAATATCGCTATACCTTTCAACTTTGCTCTCTATGCCTAATATGCTTGTACATTATTCATAATCCTCTTCAGTGTTCTAAATAAATGAATTGTTAATTATTATTATTACAATTACAATAATAAATGATAATAAATATCTATTTACATTCGAAATTTTAACTATCTTAGGGTTTAAATAAGTATTGAATTTAGTATAACTAGGATCATAATATTTATTGTTTAATGGAGTTTATGTGAAAACTATTGCACTTCTCTCCATCCCAATTTAATTTGATGTTAAGTAAGGAATTTAATATACAAATGCTGTCTTTTTCATATCGAGAAGGGTTTACTTGAATTATTTGGTTGGGTAACCAGTTTCTAATGAAGGAAGAAGAAGACTTTAATTTGCTTATTCTCTTGAATAATAGAGTATTTTAAGTAGCTTTGCTGAATACTTTTTTTACATTTATTTACAAAAACTGTATCTATGTATTGTATATCTATAAATGTACCCTATTTATTATTCTATTTTTGGTTAATTTTAAAGATATTAAATCTAGAAATTCCTACTCACAAAGAAATAATATAAAAAATTATTTGTATATGAATTATTTATTGTTAAAGTGATCCTTAAATGTTTCGAGTAAGCAAAGAAATACATACAATCATCAAAAAATATTTATTTTAGCTTTTAAGTAGAATTAATCAAGGCAAAGTAAATAAGTTGTATGACTGACTGTTTGTTTGTTTGGATATATTCCATTAATTTCTATAAATGAAAACTCTATATATAAATAATTTAACATAAAAATGTATTAAGAAGTTAGCAATAAATAAATAAATTAATTATCTTTATAGCCTTCTTATCTATGTATTGATTGATTGGTTGGTTGGTTGGTTAATTTTCTATTATTAAATTGATGATTTAATTAAAAAGGTTAAAAATTGGATTGATAATTTTAATTAATTGCATCTTATTATTGTATTTTTACTGTCTTGTTGAAGAATGTAGAATTCTTTCATAACTATTTTAAATAAAATGGTTACTTTATTTATATTTTTTATTTAAATCTAATTTACATTGTAGTTATAAAAGTTATTTTGATGCTATCTATTCACCTTAGGGTCATAGGGATCAGTTTGATATTCTTGATCTAAATCAAATTGCATTCTCATCTTTTCTTATTAGTCAAGCTTATCCTTTAAGTCTCTATATTAAGCAACAGTCAAATCTGTTTCTTTTTCATAATAGTAAATACTGATAGGATGGTCTTTACCGAAACCACCAATTGCTATCATATGATATGTATTATTCCAGGCTACATCTGATACAACACCATCAATGCTATAAGACAATGCATTTACCTTATCTATTATAATTATTAAGATATAAATATATATATAAATTAAAATTGATTTATTTTACCTAAATTAGAACGGATACTATAATCATCATAACCTCTGTCTTCAACACCCCACAAGTGAAGCTTACCTTTTTTAGTAAATATAAATAATAGTATGTGATTATTGAATTGTTTTATTTACCATCTTCTGAACCACTCAAAATCCAAATTTCATCAGGAGATATACATGAGTGAACAGGGAATTTAGTAGAGAAAGCACCAATGTATTTATTAATAATATCAGGTTTATTTTAAGTGATTTCTATATTCCAAATACAGTTATTTCTAGAGTGAACAATAAGATATCTTTTATTTTAAATGTAATGAAGCTAACTGATAGGATCTCCATATAAATTAGGATTAGTGATGATTCTTTATTTTCTAACATCTCTAGGATCATCTAAAATTGTCTAATAATTAATTTAAAAATTGTATTGATAATTATTTATTTGATAGTAATTTAATTACAGTCACTGTATAAACATGAATAAGACCAAGGGAATCACCAACAAACATAAGTGATTAGGAATCAAATTCTATACAATTAGGATGTCTATGATCTAGTAAATTGTTATATTATTCAAACTCACCTTCTTAACTGATTAAAATCTTATGTGAGCATTCTAATTATTTAAAAATTAAAGATTATTTTTTTATAAAATAGGATTAAATTGAAGTTTAAAATGACAAAAATATTTTACCAACTTTTTAACCTATATTTTCCTAATTAATTAGCCAAAAACGTAAAAAGGAATCAAAGCAACCAGTAACTAATAGAAGATTGCTACTACCCTTACGAAGAGGATAGAATTTACTACAATAAACGTAAGAGGGATGAGGAATATTAGCAGTTAAATAATATTCTTCACTATCATCTTCATCTATATTTTCGTCAGTTGCTATTTAATTAGTAAAAAATTTATTAAATAAGACCAAATTTAAGCTCTAATAAAATTTTTCATACATGAGTAGAAAGGTACTTTCCATACTTTATTTGAAAAATCAGATGAAGAAGTTGACAATAGGGAGTAATTTCTTGTGCTTCTCATCCAACTCATACAATGAATCAAGTTATTATGCCCTCTATACTAGTAAATTTATGTAAAGCTTTCATCAACATCATAGAACTTAATGCAAGTTTCGCCATTTTTATTTGTACAAGCAGCAGCTAAAATTTTGCCATTAGGACTGAAGGATAATCTAAAACAGCCTAGTTATATTAAAAAATAAAAGCTAGAATTTAGTAATTTAAAATAACATTCTTACCTAACTCTCCAGAAATGAACTTTATCATTAATTTATCAGGGAATATACAAGGTTTGTTAGGTTCACGAATTCTTCTACCTTTAACCTTTTCTTTATCAAGAATTTCATCTTCAAATTCCTTTGCAGTTTAATCTTTAACTTTGCTTTTATGTAATCTAGAAGCATAGAAATGATCATCTGATTCGATTTCAAACACATTCATTGATTTTGTGGCTACTCTTACTTCTTGAGGAATGTCAATTGGGGTAATTTGGATTGATAAAAACCCATCATACAAAGTCTATTTATAATTAAATTTTAGATGAATTAACAGTCTATGATATGAATCTATTTACTCTATTTGGCCAGATAAAATCAAAATAAACTAAAGGGATGAAGTGTTTTCTTTGTTTTGGTTATAATTTTTAGGAATCAAATACATATTTATATAACTGAACTTTAGATAGGCCAAAGTGATTCTTTGCTAAACCTATAGGTCTAATATATCCCCATGCTACTTTATAATAGTAATCTTAATCTAGATTATTAAAATCTCTTGTTTAAAGCTATTTAGGGTTGAAGTCAAGTACTTCGAAGAGAATAATCACATCCTCTTTTAATATATTATCTATCTCTTCATTGACTATAAAGGCTATTTTTTAAAGTAATTAATTTATTTATGAGTTTTTAGATAAGAAATATCATTAATTTATTTATTTTTTACTTTCATTCCATCTAGCACGAGCACCACCAGCTTCTCTTAAATCGACACAATTAGTTGAAAAAGCATAAATGATATCATTTTCTATTTAAATTGAATAAAAACTCTTACTTTCATCTTAATTAAAGAAAATAATAATTATTTACTAAATGATTAGTATTCCTTTTTAGTTTCATCAAAGAATGCTATCGACTCATCTCTAATAAAGCAATCTCTATCACTCTTACTTTTTTAAATATAAATACCACTTTTCATGTCAACAATGTGAATACGCACGAAAGGGTGAGATAAATTAGGATCAAGCTCCTAATTTGAAATTTCATTCACCTTTAACTATAGAATTTTATTAATCATAGGTGCTTTTTCTTCTACTAAATCCTTTTATGCAATTTTCCTTGCTTCATCTAAAATTTATACATACGTATCACCCTTTCTAAATATTGATTTAAATGTCTAAGAAATTTTAGCTCCTAATGGATAGCAAGTTGTGTATAGCTTATCTTACAAATACCCTGCATGATCAATTAATTGAGAACGAGGTAAAGGATGCTCTTTTAAATCCCTTTCTCTACGCTCTATTCTTAATTCATTGTATTCATTTGTGTAAGGAGACTTGCTTTAATCATATGAAGTCCTTTCCATTTAACTCCTAGATGGCCTTCTCTTACCATCTGAATTTAATAACTACTAGTTTTCTGAAAAATTGAGACGATCTTATTTCATTTATTTAACTTTATAGTTCCTTTATGAAATGCTATTTTCTAATTTTCTATATTTTTTTCTTTGTTAAAAGGATTTAATCCACTTAAAGATAGCTGATTTTTTGAAAAAATGAAAATAATCTTATTGAATTAAAATATAATTGGTGAATATTTTATTTCAATTTTATGGATTAAAGATACTGTTTTAAATATAATATTAACATAATCACAATTTGATTTCAGTACTTTTCTAAAATAACAAAATACAAAAAATTTAAATTTTGGAATTGGTGTGCAATTCTTATAATTCATTATTAGCTAAAAAGAAACATCTCAGATGAAATTGTATGTATTGATCTTTAAAAGCTCTTTAATATTCTATAATATTCAAAATTCTATTCAATTTTTTTTATTATTTATTTTGCTAAAATCATGGTAAATTAATTAAATGTAATGATATAAACACCAATTTTTTCAGTACATTTTGTTTTTAATAAATAGATAAACTACTAAATCTAATTAAATTAATAAATTTTTAAAATTAATATCACCAATTAATTACAACTTATAAACTATTTGTATATGCTTTTTTAAAGAAATATAATATAATTTTATAAGAAAAGTTGAACTAAATAATACATAATTTATTTTCTCCATTTATATTAATTAATTAAGAAAATAAATAATTTTGAAAAATAAATTTTAATAATATTTTAAGAAAGAATATATTATATGAGTACGGTCATTAAATTTTTACTAATATTTAAATTTAATTGCATAAATAAACTATAATCTCACAAAATGGGTCTAGAAAATTAGTGAATCCTATAACTATTCTCATCACGTTATATCCGATAATTCTTAAAATTTTTACAATTAATTAATTATTTCATTTTTCTATGTATTAGTTATGTTTCTTTTAGGAATTCTTAAAAAATAATTATTGTTAATCTACAACTTATTTATTTTTTTTAATTTTTAATGAAAATAACTATTAAACTTTTCTATAATTAAAATAATTAATTATTTTTTGATTGGATAAAGTGGAATATCTTTTTTAATTATTTTAATGTTTGTATTAGGCTTGAAATACTTTAGTTATTGGTCTATATAAATAAAATAAATCAGTGGAGTAAATTAAATTTTATTGAATTTTTAAGTGAAAAACTAATAAAAACTAATGATTATCATCAACTTTAATAATAATCACTAAAGTATTGATTGGCTATTTCTTTTAGTAAGTAAGTATATCATTATATTCATAAATCAATTAATAACTTTATCAAATTGATATAGCTTTTTCTTTTTAATACAAATGAAAATCTTAGTTGTTAACTTTTATAAGAACAGCGCTAAGGGAAGCAAAAGGTTTTCAAACTATTTGCAATTAGTGAAAGAAGTAATATTCCTATTTTCAATTTCTATAATATAATTAATATATTATTTTAGAAAATTCATTTATTATTATTACTTTGATTATATTCATACTAATTTATAATTATCAATTAATTCAATAGATGGTACTTTCGCAAAAAGCTTTTCCAGATACTGAAACTCAATTCTTTGTTAGAGATAAAAATAATCTAGGAGACATTCTTTATGAAATAGGCTCACAATATAAGAATAAAAATAATATGAATTTGTTTCAAAATATTGATTTTATATTTATGGAGGGAGATGTTACAATCCTTCCTTGGCAATCGCATTATGAAAATGTAAAGATTTATCTTCAATAAAATAAAATTATATCTATATTTAGATAAAAATTGGTTTAACTCACTTAAAAATGTTTTCATTTTTATTTAAAGGCTCATATTTTAATAAGAATGTGCTTAAATTATGGAAAAAGGTGTTTTGTTAGTGGTGGCCTTTCAAACTGTATAATCTATTAGTCTAGTGATAGAATTCATGGATATAACCCTATAGTACATTGTGATAGAAATATTGAAGAACTCTTTTAATAGCTAATCCTTAATAATTAATTGAATGTAAATGATTATTTAGTAGAATCTACAACTGGAGATGTCTATCATTTTGAGAAGAATTATGAAAGTAATCAAATTGTTACTCCAAAAACTACTGATATTAAAAAGAAAGAAGAAATAACATAAAAAGGCAATTTAGGATTACATAGAGAGAAAGATGCCGAAGATAATCATTAGATTGGTAATAAAATTGTTGATCAAACCTAAATTTTATGGAAATTTATTTAATAATGTTTAGGAAAATTTGTACTAAAATCAAGTGTGTATCGGGATTAGTAATAATATGGTTAGAAACTTATAGTTTCACGTATAACAGAAGAGTTAATCTATGTTCATAAAAAGCATAATTGTCATTATTTATTGAATTCTTTGCCATTTCAATTAAAAATAAATACAGATAATAGGAAATGGAATGTTCATCCATATGCTATATAAAACAATCTTTTTAGATATGACATCATTGCTGAAAGTGCTAAATCTAAAACTTCAATCATTTAAATGTCTAATAATCCAAATATTATTGCCTTATTTTTTATTGTCGATCAGAATTATGATTAATCTTATTAATTAATGAAAAACTTCTTTAATGAAAAGGTTAATGAGATGGGATTTAATAGAAATGTGTTACAATCTCCTGTAAAAGCATTCAGTTTTATTAAATAATAAAGAAGAACTTTCAATAGATAGGATAATGATAGTGAAAATAATCATGCAAATATCTCTCCAATTTCATTTATCAGAAATGGGAAATCTTCTCCAATTTAATAAAAACAAGTTTTAGAACATAATTGGATGAATGAAGAGACTTGTAGTTCAAGTCTTTCTAGAAGAACAGGGTTAATTCCCAGTTTTAAAGATTAATTAGCTACTACTAATATAAATTAAACAACCTATTCGCATATCTCTACAATGATGAGCTAGAAGAATAATGGATAACTCCATTAACTATCAAGAACTACGCCAATATAAAATTACATTAGAACTAATGAATAAAAAAGCCTCTCTCCTATAAGATCTAGAAATGTAATAAAAATTTAAAACTATGAATTTCCTTTATGACCAATCATATAATTTGAATAGCTCTATTAGCAGATTATCAATAATTATCATCTAATAATTTATTATAAGATAATTATTTTCAGTCAATGTGTTGATGAAATGATTTTTATAATCTATTGCAGTATTTTTTATAAAATAAAAAGAATTGATAAGATTATTATTATTAATCTATTGATTTAGTTTGTTTTATCAATAAGACATTTTATACCATATAAATTTATAGACAAACCGAGATACTTTTTAGAACAACAGATCATTTTAAAATGATGAAGATAGAGTATTTGTTCATTAGTGTGTCAATCCATTTGATCAATCTAGAAACTCAAGAATGAAAGCAGAAAATACATTAATAGATACAAGCACTCTTTTCACAACTAGGAGGGGTAAAGAAGTTCTATAGAAAACACCTAAATAAATTCGAGATATAAGTTTAATAAAAGAAAAAACTACCTTCAATAAAAAGCTTTTACTTATATCCGATGTTTCATTAGATTAGTTTTAGCAATTTTAAAATAATTCTGGACCAAAATTAGTTTCTCAAAACAGACCATTTGTAAGATAAATTAATGTAGTAAATAATTGTTTTAACTAATTTTTTTAATAGCTAAACTTAAAGAAATATACCGAGGAAGAAAGTACTTTAGGGCCATATGTTTGCATAAATGATCATAAATACCGAGATGAAAGTCCCAATAAATGGATAGGTTCTCCTTGGAAAAAAATTTGAAAACTATATAATGTAAAAAATACAAATGATGAATCTTAGTTTGAAATTTTAAATAATAGAATACAAAATTAGATATAAAAATAATAGCCATTTTAAAGAAGTTATAAAAGGAATAATTATTATAATAAAGAAAATAAATATATTGACCAAATCAAATAAATTTGGAGGAATGAATTATTTTAAATCTAATTAACAAATAAACAAACCAGACAAATCCTAAATTTAATGTAGTAAATAAATAAATCAATTATTATAATAATTAAAGTAATGAATTTAACCATTTTATGCTTGACATTTACTCTCTCTATTACCTACATATAAATTGATAATACAACTTAAGAATAGAACAAATTAATAATCTCTAAAATACTTGTTTATAATATATATATTTGTTTACAGTAAAACATCTCATTAAAATATAACCAACCCCTAAAGATACATAAATACTTCCTTCCTTCATGGTTTGCTTGCTATTAATCAAATTTTCTTCTTTAATTTCTACATTTTTTAAAAAATTATATTATTTAATATTCTTTGAATTATTAATTTTAAATTCATACTGGTGCTACATTCATTCTAGTTGTTAATTGGTTCTTAGATTTTGGTAAAGAAGATGACTTTTTATTCTCTCTTTGTGTAGAAAGTAATTATTATTGTTCATTCACAATTTCCTTAGGCTCTCTATTTATTCTCTTAGTTTTTATACTATCTTTACTTTTCTTCGAAACCTTTGTTGAATTTGGAGTGTTAATCAAATCTTTAATATTATCCATTATTTGAGAGGGACCAGCAATAATCTATTCAAATTTAAATAAAAAATTTAAAAATGATTAAAATATAATTCAATTACTTGTTATGAAGGATTAATAATTTATGAGACTTATTAGGGGCTTGAGCTATTTCTTTCAGATTTAAGTTCTCTAGCGCTGTTAACAATTTCATATTGGGAGACAGAAATATTTTGATTATTATTAGTTGGCTAGTTAGGAGAAGATGTTAAATATTATTATTATAAATTGCTTAATAAATTATTCTAAGATTAGGTTTGAAGTGGAATGCTACTATAGTTAACATTTTAATACATATTAGTTGGTATTGTTGTCAGATTTTGAATAGTCTTTTATTAAGTACTATTTTGAGGTGTTCCTAATTTTCTTTGAGCTCTGGATTCAAATTCTAAAGCTTAACGATAGCTGCTTGGTGGATTATAGTCCTTTTCAGATTGATCTTATTGCTTAGTTTTATAATATAATAAGCTCTATTCTATTTATTTAATGTTTCTTTCGCTCTAAATCTATAAATTGAATTTTTAATTAATTTAAATTTAGAAAATATAAGTAAATTTTACTTATGAGGCTATAGTTTAATGCATAATTGAAGAATGTTTATGCTATAATATCATTTTATCTGCTCTTAACTATTGATTTTCACTCTCCAATTCCTCAACTCTATCAGCTAACTCAGCCTTTTCTCTTCTGAAATTGTTAAGTGTTTCTTCATTTGCTCTTTATACCTAAATACCAGTATCAACTTTTTATTTCATTTAAACTAGTTATTATTTTAGACGTTCAACATCTTCAGCTGCTTCACTGAGTTTTTTATCATATGCTTATAATTCAATAGATTTAGATGTCTATATTTGCTTAATTGAAAGCTAATTTAAAGCTAGTTATCTTTCAAACTCTTCTCTTTTAGTTCTAATTAAATTTAGTATATATTTTATTAATTTAATAGTGCTTAAAATTAAATAAAAATTTACTTAATATCATGGTCAAATTGCTATGATTTTGAATTAAGTTAGGATCTTAAGTCCATTTCACTTAACTGGTTTCTTTTTATAATATCACTGAGTTTTTCTATTTAAATCTTCTAAGAATCATTTGTCTCTTCAAGTTCAGATATTCTGCTTTCATAGGATTCTCTAATTTCTTAAATTTAAACTTCTAGATTCCTTATAATCTTGTCTTACTATTCATTTTAAATTTAGATATTTTACATCTTTTACTGCTATTATTACATTTATTATCTACTCTAAGCATCTCTTTATTCCATCTTTTCAAACTCGAGTAATTTATCACTCATTTCTTTCTTTATTAACTACTTTTCTTTTTTCTTCTTTAAATGCTTGCGTTATAAAATATTAAATTTCTCTTCTTAAGTAAACACTTCCTTTTATAACTCATCATTAATGTTTACTTATTCATCTAAAAGTTTCTAAATATCATATGATCTTTTTAGTGATTTAAATATAATAATTAAAATTCAATTTATTTAAATTAAATTAATTTACTTCAAAAGGAGCTTATGATAATTCTTAAGAAGATCAGTTTAATTATTTTTACCTTACTGTTCTATAAAGAATTTCTTTTCATTCTCAAAACTTAGGTCGAATTCTTTAACCTTAGATTAAAATTTGTATGACTTTCTCATTGGCATAGAAGGTTATATATTACTAATTTAATAATGCAGATCATAATCTGATTCGCTCGAGCTTGATTCGACCATATCCCTAAACGTCTTTAAGTGTTCTTTGATATTTTATCTTATTTAAACTTGAGTACTTTGTGAGCCTGAAAATAGATTATTTATGTTATTATTGTAATTGGAATTAACTTTATTTAAATTTGTATTTTAAACTGCTTAGCTGAAGCTACCTGTATTTAACCCTGATCCACCTTACTATAATTATTAGTGATATTACTATTTGAGATGATCTTTTATTTTGGCATTCTAAAAGTTTTAAGGATTTGTTTCGATGGGAGATGTTGATACATAATTGTAGCTTTAGTTATGGCTTTCTTCTAAACTTTATGTTTAAAAGTCTCTTGAAAGCGATCTTCCTCTCAATGCAGGAACATTAAGCTATCTAGGAGTAAATTTAGGAGATTTACTCAAACTTGTTTTCCTACTGTGTGATAAACTAGGAGAATTTTCACTTCTTAAAGTTTTAAAATCTAAATCCTATAATATATTGTCTTTCATGTCTTTATAATTTCTCCTATTATTTATTTCAAATTAGAATATTACATTTCATTATACTTATTTTCAATAAGCGTTTACATTGAATTATCTCCTTAGCCAGACGACCTTGATCTATTAAGAGAGGTCGGAGATTTTATGGATTTTGTCAATGAGATTCTTTGTTGATTTGATTAACTACCTGATCCTCTTTTAGATCCTGGATTAATTTTTTTTACCAATGAGCTGGATGATTTCCTTTATCCAACTATTGGTTTTGAAGTAGCTGCTTTTGTTTGTGTCTAGGATTTATTCAATTTCGAAGATTTAGAAATACCACTCTTTTTAGATGTCTTTGAAGTTGCCGATTTCTTGGACACTTCAGACTTTTAAGATATTCCGGACTTAGCAGACTTCTATGAAGTAATAGATTTTCTAGACAGAATGGATTTACGAGATTGAGTAGATTTCTTTGAAAGAGTAGAAAGATTAGCTTAACTGTTATTCAAGTCTTTTAATCCTGTAGAACTACCCCTCTTTTTAGATAAAGAGCTTTTTTTTTGTTTAGTCGAATTGGTTGACTTCTTATCAGCTGGTTTCTTTGTACCCTTAAAATTTATAGTCTTTTGCTATTTCTTTTTCTACATAGCTTTTTGGAGTTAAGTATCTATACTATCCCTGCTTATTTCATCTTCACTCTCTTATATTTATCTTCTATAATAAACTGGTTTCATTTAGTTATAATAATTTCCATGGCTCTCAGAAAATTTTTAATGTTAAACGTTCATCTGTTAATTAGAAGGACTCTTAATCACACTTTTTATCTACTATTTATTATATAATTGGCTATTAATATATGAGTTTAAAGTATTTTTCTTACAGAATCTCTTCCTTGCATCATTTTCTAATCGCTGTGAGAGACAGAAACTCTTTAACCATCTGTATATCTTTTCCTTCCTTCTAATTCAAACCTAGGTGTTTCAAAATATTCAAACATTTTCTCTCTTTGTTATTTTAAGTCTGGAGAACTAGAAGTTCTCTTTTTATCAAAGTTTCTAAGTAACCTATCTGGTAAACTTCTTGGGCTAGTATTTTATACTTAATTGAAGGAATTTATTTTACAATTTGAATATTGAAGATAATAAAATTGTACTTTCATTTAAATTTTAAAGCTAAGATTTTAAGTTGAGGACTTTATCAAGAAGGAAGTTTTTACTTTCTCCATCTACAGTTTTGTTTTAACAAATATTAGTAAGTATATTTTCAATGAATTCTGCTTTATTTTTTATCCATTATGTAAAAAAGGTCGATTATGCAACTGGAGGATGTTAAATCGATTCATTTACTTAATCTATTTCTGAATTAATCTGATCCACTTAATGATTTCTTATAAATTAATTGCTGCTAAAAAGACTATTATTATTAAGCACATTCTTTTCAGCTTCAACAAATTAAGTACTGCCTCTAGATCTATTATCACCTTAACCAAATACAGGATACTATAGCTCCTCATAAGGTTAAACAGATTAGAAGTTAGATGTTTAATTACTAAATAAATTTAATTTTCCAGGACTTGATTAATTATTTCCATACATATTTTTACTCGAAGAATTTCGGATCATACCAAAGTTCTATGCGCTAGCACTTCCATTGAAATTTTAATGGCTTCCACTATAGAAATTTGGATTACTTCCACTTGGATTAAAGTTCTAATTACTACCACTAGGATAGAAATTCTAATTACTTCCACTGGCCAATATTTGATGGCTCTAATTTTGATCATTTGTGTTATAATTTGTTGTAAGGACTGAGCATACTTTAGTTTGATGAGGAGATTCCTCTTCAAATTTAAAAATGTTTTAAAATCTTTTAGTTAGCTATTTATTGATAGAAAAAATAACTTAATTCTAAAAATATTTGTAAAAGAAATTGTTTTACTTTTAAACCTTATAAATTTGGAAGATGTTGTTTTGAATCAGATATAAAAGATGATAAAACGATAATTGTTGAATTCTAGTTGAATGAAGATTATAACATTTGAGTTAGCCTACTAAAGTTATAGAATTTTTAGTTTTTGCTCTAGATTAACCCTTAGTTTATGTAGGTATCCTTAATTTCCTTAAAGAATCCACAATAATATTCCTCTCTTTCTTTATTCATATTATCTATATCTTCTAAATTAATAAAGTTCATTTCACAGTTTGTATTAGCTCCTTATAGCCTTATTTTACAAATCTAAGTTCTTCCCTTTAATGAAAAATGATTGTTAATTTTAATTAAAATTAAATTTTGAAATAAATATTTATTACTTATTTTTCTGTTATGCTAAACAAATTATTCTCTTAGATATATTAAATTATTTCTAGAAAATCATCTAAGTCAAAGATTTCTTTAGAAACTATCATGCTTTCCATATTCTAGTAAGGTGATTGATCATTTAAAAAATCAATTATGTTTTCTTAAAAATTAGTAATTTCATAGAAGCTCATCTTAACAGTTATGAGTTATCTAATTTATCAAATAAATAAGTTTAATTCCAATGTGTTATGATTATTAGTAATGATATTATTTCTCTATCAGAAAGAAAGATTGATGGATAGATTGATTGATCTATCGATTGATATATATGCATCTTCAATTTCATTCTTATATGCATTAAAATGTATATTTAGAAATCAGTTTATTTTGTAATATTGATTTTCCTTTTATTTTTGATTCGTTATATTTATTATTTCTATACTAGTAAGTAATATGATTATAAATATGTAGTAGTTTGATAGGAGTTTTTTATTTTAGTTTAAAATTCAAGCTTTTCTATTTTATATGAAGCTGATTTAAAAATTGATTTATGCTTTAAATACATTCGTTAAAATGAATAAGCCTTTATATTTAAGAATAATTAGATTTTCTTTAAATTTTAAATAAAATCTCTTCTGAATAACATAATATTTTACCCATCTCCATTTTACAAGTTTTTGAGAGTTATTTAATCAAAGATATCATCTATCAATTTCCCGTAGAGACCATCATCTATTGAATTAACATCATTTATCCATAGACGTTACTTACTCCTTTTATATTAATAGCATGATTAAAGATATGTTAGCACTTTTAATCTAAATGTACCTAATATTTCCATTGTGTATTATTGAAATGTTTTTATTTTCAAAAACAAATTAGTGCACCAATGGTTAGAATGCTGCTTTGTACATCTCTTATAATCTAAATTTATTAAACAAATATGATATAAATCATTCTTTGCATTAAATAAGGATTATACATCTAGCCTTTATCAAATACTTTATCAAATGTAAAGGATTCTTAACCTTTCGATAATTTCTTTCCTATTGTAATCACATTTCCATTTCCCTTTGGAATTTAAGATGTCAATATAGAGGATTTCCTCTCTTTTGATTTAGATCTAGATCTAGAAGTGCTTTTACTCATGGTTTTACTTTTGTTTAAGCTACTTGTTGATCTCTTTTTCTTGAGAGATTTTAAAGGTGGCTTTTCTACAATTTTAGCAATAAACTAGATATTGCATATTTACTGCTACTGATGTTCCTCCATTTTTATATTATTATAGATTTTATTTTCTTGCCTGTTAATATTCTGTTCGGTAACCTTTTATCAACAACTTTGTAAATACTATGTAAATTAATAAAAGCGCAAAATTCTATTTATAACAAGATATTATTGTAAGTTTCTTTAATATTTATTATTTTCAATACGAAATCACAAAATTACATTTAAAATATTGGATTATTATTACTCTTTATTCTTTTTGATTTAATTTTTGTTTTTGAAAACTACTCAAACAAAAGTCGTTTAACCTAATCTGTCTTATGAAAATCCTAGTTTTTTTCAAATAATATGTAAAATATTAAACTTTCAAAATAAGTATTTCATTCAATTATTTTGAATAAACAAAAATCAATTTACCTCATAAAATTTAATTAACATTTGGCTAGTTCTGGAAAAATTAGTTAGAATGAAATCTGATCAAGGAAACTAAATTCTTTTAAAATTTAAGTTTTATTCAAGATTTATTTTTTAATTAATATGAGCATATATATTGTTTAATGAATTATCTTTTATTCTATCATTAGATAATTAATTTATCTTCAAAAAATTAGTAAATAAACAAAAAAATTATAAAAAAAGAAAAAGAAATCCATATAAAATAAATTATAAACCATGAGAAGGAATATCTATCTCCATGAATTAGAAGAATATTTGCCAGAATAGAAGTTTTGGATGTTTGCAGAACAATTGAGTAAATGTAAACTCATTATCCTGAATATTTAAAAAATGATGTAACAGGTTGTTAATTATGAGCAACTGTTTGGTTTAATCAAATAAACATAAATCCTAGAGCTATCGTTTTAGATAGATGAGTAAACTTATATAGACCGTTTAGAAGGGTTTGGTAAAGGATTCTCTTAATTATCTAGTTTAAAAGAAATGAGCATATTTTTCGATTCTTGTAGGAACTAAAGTATTTATAAACATTTAAAAGAAGGATTGTAATAGATAAAAAATTTGAAAATACTTTCTATCTATTTTCATTTTAGCTTTATTAGTGAATAGGAGTATTATGAAATAATGGAGACTATATTAAAAGAATATACTAATTTAGAATAATTAAGCTTTACAATTTTATAATCTAAAATTAGTGATAATAGTCTCAGAATTATAGGATAAAATATAGAGAACTTATAAAACCTAACAAAATTTCATTTCTTTTTAAATAACTAAATTGGGTTGTAAGGAGCAATAGAACTTGGAGAGATAATTTCAAAAATTACTCAAATAAATGAGTTAATTCTGACAATTGGGTCAGACAATAATAAAATAGGAAAGTAAGGCATGATAGCAATAGCAAATAGTATTGGAAACTTAAGGAGGCTTACTATTTTAAAATTGAGAATCATAAATAATAATGTAGAGACAGAGGGTCTTATAGAACTTGTTAATCAAATTCGATAACTTAAAGGGTTACAAGTCTTTAGTTTTTCTATTATTGAGAAGAAAATTGGCTCTGAGTTTGCCTAACACTTTGGTTAATGCTTAAAATCTTTACAATAACTTACATCTCTTTTTTTGAATATATAATTAAATGATATTGGCCCTTAAATAGGAGTACAAATTGGTGATAGTTTAAAGCAATTACCATATCTTTAAAATCTCTAATTGAATTTTGATTTTTCTAATAATATAGGAACTGTAGGAGCAATAGCTCTTGGAGAATCCTTTTAATTTTTATCAAATTTGTAGAAATTAAAAATAAATATTAATAAAAATCAAATAGATCCTGAAGGAATTGCTAAAATTGGAGAAGGCTTCAAAGGGATGGTGAATTTATAAGTACTTTAATTGCATATATTAAATAACAAATATTTGCCTTATGGTGCAGAGAAATTAAGTGAGGGATTCAAACATTTAGTTAATTTAACAAAGCTAGAATTCAAAATTTGCTAATATAGTTAGATCTAAAAAGAAGGAGCAATTGCTCTTGGAAAAGGGTTGCTGAATTTAAAAAAATTGTAAAACCTTTGGATATCTCTAGATAAGGTGGAAATCTAAGATGAAGGCTTTATTGGATTGACAAATGGGATAGTAGATATGGTTGAACTTAATAGGTTTGAAATTTGTTTATTAGGAAATAATATTACAACTTAAGGATATTCTGGATTTGGTTAGAATTTAATGAAATTAGTAAACCTGAGTAATTTTATTATTAATATAAGAGATTAACTCTTTTCTTCTGAAAATCTTTTTGCTTTAAGTTTAGGGTTTAGGTACTTAAAAAGCTTGAAAAAATTAAGTTTAATAGTTTAGATAAATAGTATTATGGGAATAGGAGACGAGCTAGAGTAAATTCCCTCCCTTGAGTACATATATCTTTACCTTACAGAATATTTACAAATATAGGATCAGAATGACAATATAGAATAAATAATTAAAAAACTGACAAAAATTGAATCTCTTAGAGTAATACATTTTCAGAATTTATAGAGATTTTAAAATAAAATCCACTAAAGAATATTGTAGAGAAAGAATAAAAGGCTAGTAAATATTGTAACTGATAAGATTTATTGATAGATAGCTTGACCATTTTAACAAATAATTCTTAAATAAAAGGACTTTCTAACTCGATACATTGATTTTTTATTTGGGAGTAGGCCAATTCATTACGTTTAAGAATTGTATTTATCATAAAGAAATTCACTATTTATTTATTTCATTATGTAAATTCTATTTGATTAGGAGTAAATCAGATAATATTAATTATAGTCATATTAGTTAATCTTTTTATGAAAACATTTAGATACTTTAATTATTAACTCCTTATTTTAACTCTTTTCTTTAATTTAGTGGTAAATATCCATCAACAAAGTTTTATAAAAATTTTAACCAAATTCTTCCTTTTCAAGATTTTTTTTCAGTTAAACTGCAATTAAAAGATTAAAAAAAGGAATCATAAGATTGCAAATAATTAAATTCCAGATAACTTAATATTTAAATGGATTCGCTAAAGTACATAGGAAGTTAAATAGGAGTAGAATCCACTATCATTGTAGCAGGCATGGTACTTAAATACATTCTAATTTAATTTAAATACATTTGCAATTTACTCATTTTAATCATCTAATAAATAATTTCTAAGTTTGATTAGGATAATTCATTAGATTGTAGGTAAATAATAAAATATCATAGAATTTTACCATAGTTAATGATAAATAATTACTCATACTTATATGTTAATTTGAAGCGTTTTATAATTATTATATTTATTTAAAGATAGTTAAAGATAAGTGGTTAGAGTCTAAAAAGTAGCAGCTTAATGATGATGAAAAGAAATTTTTATATCATTTAAGCTTTGAATGTATGAGAGATAAAGAGAGTGTAAAGATTATTTAGAAAAATGAGGGTAGCGACAAATAAGGATTAAATCTTATTTAAGGGAAAATTAGATAAACTGAAAATATGGATTTAAACAAGGCTCTTTAAGAGCAGAAAAGCTTAAGAAATCAAAAGAACTATAATTTAGTTAGAGAATATGTAATAATTGAAGGAGAGAAATACAGAATTTAGAAGTACCGCAGAGGGTTTATGTTGAGAGATGCAAAATAAATTAATGACTAAATTCATATAATATCTACTCATCAAGGAAAACCAAATTAAATAATATCTATGAGAGATTATCATTTTTTGCTTTAGAAGAATAGTGCTATTCCTACTAATTCTAGTAATCCAGAAATTAATAGTAAAATGTATAATACTTCTCTTTAAGAGTATAAGAAAAATTCACAGTTAAATTGGGAAGAAAAAACTTGTTAATATCGGATTATTCTGATTCCAAAAGAAATATCATCATACATTAAGAATGGAGACATTGACCGTCAAATCATAAAATACAACTTGGAGAAAATATATATAATTTATGTTACTCAAATTCATATCCTCGATAAAATCCTGAATTTTATTTCGATAACAAACAAAAAATAAAGCATAGGCAGTAAAATATTTTAATATTTTATCTATTAAATTAACCCTAAAAAAATCAATAGAACTTAAACACTCTTTGAAATAATCTGCTGAAATATTTAAAAGTACTCTTCTATCACAGTTTCTATCCAAGCTAAAAATTTATGCTGAAAGCTAACCTAAATAGTAATTGCTATTTCTATATTTAATTTTTTAATATAATTTCTAAATAAAGAGTGATTGAACCTCCAAAAGCTACAGGGCTATCTCCAAATAATTAAGATTAGAATTAAGAGAAGAATGAAAAAGAGGATATATATCTTAACTCGCCAACAAACAAATACAGAGGAGAGAGTATAACTTTTAGTAATAATTATATTTTAATAAATATAATCTTATAATTATTATTCATTAATTTCAAAGATTCAAATGAAAAGAAGTAAATTTTAGAAGGAATACAAAAAGAATAAAAAGAAGATGGCTCTCCTTAAAGCTCTTCTAAAAATACAAGTCTTTAATCATAGTAAAAAAAAACTCCTACTAATATAATAGAAGAGGAAATTGTAGAAACAGAAACAGGATTTAATCGAAAAGAAGATAACGAGTTAGCATCACCTCTTTAAAATAGATAAGGCACAAATTCTAAAAAATCAAGCATAATTTTACACAAAGTAGAAATGAATTCCAGTTTACCATAAGAGAATAATATATAAAATCAAGTTTAAGGTAAGATTCTTAATATTTTAAATCTTTAAATAACTAAAAAAATTTTTAGGAGGATATAATCTACAAATAGATAGAAATGATGAATAATAATAATAGCTTCGAAATGAGAGTGTTGATCCTAATGGTGATAAATATACTACACTAGTAATTTAATGCAATCAGCCAGAGTCTCCAACAATCAAAATAAAAACTTTAATTGAACAAAATCCTACAGATAGTATTAAATGTAAATCCAAATCTTAAAAAAGGATTTTGCTAATAATTTTATTTTAATAAAAGTATAATAGCTTAAAATTGAATTAGAATCATAGTAAAATTAAATAGAAAGGCAATCAACTTAAAATATTCCAAAAGATTTTGAAATGAAGAGTGAAGCAATATAAAAAAAGAAATAAGATATACTAGAAAAGAAATAATAAATAATGTCTTCTAATCCTCTTTAAAATTCTGAGCTTAATGTGCCTCCAAAGGGGTTATTAGATTCTGGGCCAATTGTAAAATAAATTCTTTAACAATAGGAGTAATCTCAAGTTTCAGAATAAATTTTAATCTAATAATTGATAGGAGAAGATTCATAAAATAATGCAAAAAAGTAATTAAATGTTAATTTGATTTAGCTATTTCATAATGATTTAAGTTATAGCTTTAAATATTTTATCTCTTATTATTTTAATAATCAGTTAAGGCGAGTAATTAAAATAAAAAGAAAATGAAGAATATACAGAATTAAAGGATGAAAAAAAGGAACTAACTTATGATTAAATTCCTAAGGAAGCTCATTATTAAGGAGAGTTTATCAAAATAAAAGATATTATAGCAACACAATCGAAAGATTTTAAATAGGATAACAGGGACCAATTAATTTAATTATTAAGTTAAAGTTAAAAGAATAAATTATAATAATAATAGAATCTTACAGATTCATAAAAACTAAACATTAATGGCTAAAGATAATCAGTCAAAGAATTAGAATTCATAGATGACTCAGAATTTTCTTCTCCAATGAAATAATTTAACAGATACCATAATATTTAATAAGATAGTCATTCTAAATCATAGACTTTTCCATTTAATTAAAGTTAGTTTATCGATTATTAATCTCCATCACCTAAATAAAAATAAAATTAAGAGTTGGTTTATAGTAAAATAATAAATTAATCTGAAAATAGACCTCTAGCTAATCCCAAATTATAAAGCGGATTTGAATCACCTACTAAATAAGCTAATTAATCTAACTAAAAAAGAATGAGTGACATGAAAACAAAGGTGCAATCTTATATGTATGATCCTATGATTAAATAATTAATTGAAAACGATAACCAAAATGGGAACTAAAAATTTGAAGCCCCTCCTACTTAATCTAAAATAACCAGTTTAGGGTTAGATAAAAAGTATGTAATTTCTAAAGTAATGATTTATTGGTTTGAAGAAGAGCCTTTTGATGATTTTTATAGTTAAGTTAAAGACATTGTAATTGGGACTAATGTTATTCCTCTTTATGAACTTGCCTATAAATTCTCTAATTAAAAAGAGGTAAATAAAAGTGGTAATGTCTGGTAAATTAATACGAACATATAATTTAACTAAGAGGATACTCAAGCAAATAATAAAAGAATGTCTAGTTCAAATCTAAATGCTTCTAATTAATTAAATTAATCAATTTCTTAAAGTGAATAAGGATGGAGAATAGCTATAAGGAATGATAGAGGAGTAGATATAGTTAATGGAGAATTGAAATTAAGTGATACCCTTTTAAGCTGCACAGAATATGGAAGGGAGTAATTTGTATTAATGACCTCCCCTTATGCTGTTTTAAGTCAAAGTCTATATGCAATCCTTCATGTTGTCATAGATATTTAAGCTGTAAGTAAATATGAAGATCTACCTAAGATAGCTTTGATTGAAAACTAAGAAAACTAATCTCCAATATATCCTGGAGTACCTTATAAAACTTCATTTTACAAACATCTGAGCTCAATTGTAAAAAATGAAGAAAAGTTCTTTTATTATTTAATCCCAAACAAATTTTTATTTTTACCTAAAAGATATATCTGGTTATAATTTTTAAATGATCCATAAGTAAAGAATATTATAAACTATTTTCACTTACTATAATCTGAAGATGAATATGCAGACATAGTAGCAAAATCAAAGAATAAAATAGAGGAAATTGAAGAAAAAAGGGTGGTAAAAATATTAGAGTGGTAAGGAAGGATGTAAGCAGAATTACTAATGAGTTTAGTGAGAAAGAATATATTCGATACTCTTTTATTAAAAAATGATAAAACGATAGTTTAAAAGCATATGCTTTCAAAAGGAATTCCCCAAGAGTATCGCTTATATGTCTATTCTTCTATTATAGATCTTTATTCACTTTTAATCAAAACTAAATCTCTTCTTGAAGATATTTTCTAAAAGCCTTGCACTAATGTTGTTTAATTCCTTATAACAGAGGCATAAAATTTCTGCAATCCCCTTTTGATTTCTCTCTCTTCTTTAATAAATTAGAAATTCCCATATTAGTCAGCAAAATCTTACTCATTATTTAAAATCTATTCTGGATATCTCCTTTATGATTAAATATCTTCTGAAAAACAAGATGCTTTATTAAATTCTCCTACAATCAATCTATTAATTAATATCACTGAGCATTTCTTAGAGGATGAATAAGTAGCTTTTGCCTCGAATTTGTAAATTTCATCTAAAACCCCTAAATTCCAAACTATGAAAGTTAATCTCCCTTTAAGCTAATCAACAACTACTTAATTCAAACTAGCTTATTAACAATTTGAGCAATAATAGTTCTTTATCTTTGTCTCTTTAATGAATCAGCTAAAAGATGTTGATTTTAACTTTATCTACTAAAGTGTGGTTTATAGGCTTGTTTAAATGTATCCAAATATTGATCTCAGTCTCTATACCTGTTGCCTTTCAGATCTAATCTATGAAGGCTCTTTTTCATTCTATGCTAGTAATCTTTTTTATTATTATCATCTTTTAAAACTTTTATTGATAATAAAAAGAAATATTTTTACTATTATTATTATTATTATTATTATTATTATTATTATTATTATTATTATTATTATTATTATTATT
>JH651266.1:506190-557693 GCA_000260095.1 Tetrahymena borealis | reverse complement strand
TATTATTATTATTATTATTATTATTATTATTATTATTATTATTATTATTATTATTATTATTATTATTATTATTATTATTATTTTATTACAATTTTGATTAGTTTTGTTAATATTAATGATCTAAATAAAATAGATGTGCTTATTGGAGAATTATGGAATAGAATTATTGACTGCGTTTTTATAGAATTGATAGATGTATAGAAATTAGAAGTTAATTTCTTTTTGCTTTGCCTCTCTTTAACAATTATGACTATTTATATTGATTATCATTTATAAGAAAACGGGTAAAACAATTAAGAATTTTCATTTTCTGAGAGCTTAGATGAGTAAGTGTAAGAATTTTTTAGCACCTATATGAATTTTAAAAGATTTTTTGAAATCTTTTACTCAATGATAAAAACAGAGATTGTTATCTATAAATAAGTAACTTCTAATTACTCAGACTATATGACTAAGGTGAAGATCATTAATGGAAATAATGCTTTTAGATAGAATTCTCTCAGTTAACTTATTTATTCAGCCGAAGAATTGAAATAATAACTCGATATAGAATTAATTAAGTTAAATAATTGCGAAGAAGAGATAATTAGATAGCATAGAAATCCAACTGAAGTAGAAATGTTTATTTTTTTAAATGATATTTCTCCATAAATTCTATAAAAATCTGCTCTCACAATTAGATATTAAGGTTCTAAATTATAAAAATTTGTACCAGTTTAGTATACTCAAAAAGGGAATAAGACTCAAACCACATTTAAAACGAGAATTCCCTTCTTAAGTACAAATAAGTTATACTAAGATAGTGAAGGAAAAGAAAATATTACTTTTGAGTTAATAATGCAGATATCTTATTCTTATATCTGCTTTTAAGGAACTATTGAATGGGATCCAGTTTAATTATTATATAATAAAAGAGTAGTTTATTTGCATTAAAAAAACAGCACTTCAAGCACTCTTGATATGGATAAGACTCTCATTATTTCAATTTATCTTGAACCAATACCTCCTCCACTCTAATAACAAATAATCAACTAATCTTAAACCTCAAGATATTTGCAAAATAAAATCAAATAAGATTCTATTATTTAACATTAGCCTCCTCTCTTCATAAACTAGGGAAGTTCATTATTAATTTATAAGTATGATTTGTAAAATTAAATTATACATCATATTTCAACATCAATAGATCCACTAAGATTTAGCTAGAATACCTTCGAAAATTCAATTCCATAGAATTTATAATAAAGTTAATATTATTAGAGGTAATACTCTAAAGAATCTGTCAATGATTGGTTTGCTAAGATTTCGTTCTTGATTGCTAATAATCCTTAATAATCAATTGATGAAAAGCTTAAACTGCTCTATTTAACTTTGAAAAGTGCTTTTGGATATGAAGTTTCTATCAAAAATGTTATCCTCTTATAAAAGGAGATAGCTCGTATATAGGGAATCATATTAGATTTCGAAAGTTTACTACTGAGAGCTTCATAAGTACTAGGTAAAAAATTGAAGAATTCAATAGTAGTTTCTGTTAATTTTATAAATGGTGAAGGGTAAAGATAAGATTATATGGACAATTATTCTTAAGGAAATTAATTACTCAATGTGAATAAAACTATGATAGAAAGTGAATATTATGAAGCATTAAACCAAAGTTTTGTTGAAGGAGTACATATTATTGATATAAGAACTATTATTGCTCAAGTACATAAAAATCTAATTCTGAAAAGTGGGATAACTTCTATCACTAGAGCCAATTTGATTAATAAATATTATTTGTCAATTTCCATAGAAGGTTCTTCTAATACTTTCTTCATTGATGAAAATGGGATGATTGTTCTTACTAAAAAGGTTTAGGAATAACAGATTTTAATTACTAAAATCTCGGTTTATTCAAATTTATTTGTTAACTAAAATATGTTTATAGCTATCTTCTCCTCGTCTTCCCTTTTACTTGATTTCTTTTGTAGATATCCTTAATTATAATTCTTCACAAAATAAATTCCTCTGTCAATATCTGTAAATTTCTATGATATTCAGAATTAGAATCTTTTTAAAACTGAACCTATCTATGATTTTCATTTAGTTGACCCTATAATTTTAATTTTAGAAAAAGTAATTTCTTAAGGATTGGCTTAAAAACCTCTCAGTGTAGATAGAATTAAATGCTTTTTTGAAAGATAGCAATTGTATTTAAATGATAATCTTATTAATTAAATTGATATTAAGAAATTAAAATAATAAATGAATAATACCTTATTGATTTCTTTAGATATTTATGAGACAGATGAGATGCTAATTAAATCACCTCACTCTGAAATAGCTAAATCTAAAATGTAATATTATTCTTAAATTGACTTTGCTTCCAACAGATTAAACATATAGAAAAACAGTTAAAGTAAACAAAATCTCTTATAATTCCAGACTATTGTATTTTCTTAGAGTGGAATCTCTTATTAACATTTATACAAGTTACCAATGAATGATATTTATGAAAAAGAAGGTATTAATTTCCATATCTCACCTTAAAATCTGCACATACTTTGAATTCTTTGCATTTAGCTTATTCAAAATAATTACTCTTTATATCATAATTTACCCGCTCTCACTCTCTTAAAATTAAGTGAGATATTCTAAAAGAACTATGTAAAAGTACTCTAAAAATAAATTATCCAACTTTATTTTGTAATATAAGATTTTAATTAAGTTAAATAATAGTAAGTAAGCAATCTGCTTGCTTGCTCCTAAATAATTGAGAAGATTTGAATGTTTCTATTTTTTAAAAATATTTTCTTAGCTTCAATTATATTAAAGTTAATTTGTCTTTTAATTGTATATATTGTGATTTATTATTTATAAAATACAAAATTAGAATATGAAACAAAAATTATTTATTCAATTATTTTTAATTATTATCAAACACGTTAAAAGAAATTTAGATGATAATATTTTTCAAGGAATGCTTTTAATTTTTAAAATTAATTTCACTTAACAATTAATTAATGAATAACCAAAAATTATCTTGGAACTATTTGATTAGCCATCCATCCATCAAACATAACATAATTTTTGAGGATATTTTATTAAAAAATAGCATTCTTTAATGTTTTAATTAGTTATTTGAAATATTTTTAATTAATTAATCAAGTAATCAATCAATCAATCATTCGTTTTGACTTTCTTCTTTTTCTTAGGATTCCTTTATATCTAGTTCAACTAAATTTTTAAGCATATCAAAAACTTAGTATTTATGATCAAAGTCCATATCATACCAAAAATTAGCTGCAATAATAAAATCACTTGTATCAGGGTCATCACTTAGAGCAGAAGGAGATGAAGTAAATTGAGTAACTTAATGGAACCAAAGAGAAGGTAAGTATAATACCTCGCCTGATTTTACTATCACATGATAGACAGGAATATCTTCTGAGAAATATCTGTGATAATCTTCGGGTAAATCTGGATTATGAGAATACCAAACAGTAGTAGAATTTTAATTTTTTTCATTATCCTATTAATCCTAATCATCATCGTTATTAATATCTTCAAGCCACCACTATGAGAAATCAGGAGTACTATTCCATTTACAATTTTAATATTTGCCAATACCGCTATAAGGAAAAATAGCAGGAGGAGCAAGTGTAAAATGCTTTTCTCCTTATATTACAGCATATATATTTTCATATGGGTCTTTATGAAGGGCAGACACAGAATCTGAAAAACCCATCCAGAAATTAATTGAATCTGGTTCTTAACCATTAAAAAAAGTATTTTTGAAGAATTCTTTTAAATCAGGTAGATTTTAACTTTAATTAGTGCTACTATTTGAAGGTTTTCCTTAAATATTAGGTAATTAAATATCAGACAAAAAAAAGTTGAATTCACTTGTCATGTTTCCATTTTATTTTTAAATGTAAGGTACTACACACCCTTGGTTTTTGAGTTTCTTCATATTGAGGAAATCTTAGAATGTTCCCTTTACTTACTTTGGCTAAGCGAAGAATTTATTATAAATTGAATCTGCATACCCATCAGGAGTGACATCAATAGTAATTTCACTCTATCCAATTTTATTCTTTAAGTATTTCAAGTCTTTCCAATTTTTCATGGCTGGCCACTCTTAGATAGCATTCAAAATCTTGCAGGGTTTATTAATAGCTATGTATTCCTTGTAGAATTTTAAAGGATTACTTACAATTGAAGAGTACTCAACTTCATCTATTTCTCCTAAAGGGTAGGTGGTACTACCTAATTCTAATGTTTATTCATATATATGATTATATTTACTTTAAAATGGATCATAAACTTTATCTTAATCCACTCTTTAATATTCGTAGTCTTCAAATTTTTTCTCCCTCTTGTTGTAATATTTAAAAGCTTTTAACTTATCCTTTTAGTATAGAGTCTAGCTAGCACAATAGCAATCCATTTTATAAAGAATTAATAGAATTAATTGATTTGATTTTGCGTATTATCTAAATGTTAATTTAATAGTTCTCTTTATAATTTTTGGTTGGATACTAACACAATAAATTCAAAAATTAAACATTAATTTAGTTTTTTTTAGATATATCTTCACTTATATTTTATCAATAATAATGATTTACTCTTCACATAGAATTCTTTTCTAAAAAATAATAAGGATTTACACTTCCAGTTCACCTAGAATTAATTCTTTTCTAAAAAAACAATATCTTCATTCTTAAATACTGTTTATGTTTTGAGAAAAATTTAGATCAGAAATTGTTAATATTTCTTAAAATATAGCTTCTAAATTATGTTAAAATAAAACAACAGGGTACTTTAAAAAAGAATAAAATTAAATTATTTTGACAATAAATATTCTTAATTAATCATTAGCTTTGAGTGAATTAAATTGAATAATTAAAAATGTTTTCAATAATTCAACAAACAGGAAAGATTAGTATAATTTTAAAATTTGTACCAAAATTAAATTCTTTCAAAATTGTAATAAATTAGTTAAAGTGAAAATAAAAGATTACTCACTCCTTTAATTTATTTAATTAATTTTTTATATAAATACTTAGATTTATGCTTAAAGAATTGAGAGTTGTTACATAGTTTTTGATACCACCAATTTCAAAAATACTTGAAACAAATAAAAAAGTATAAAGATTTTTTAATAAATATGTACATATTAGAATTGAATGAATTTATTATTAATTTCTACAATAAACTCAGTTTTTATTTTAACTATTTTCTTTTAAGTAAGTAAGCATAATTTTCATTAATGGGTTTATTTAGTTTATTTATTTGGACTTTGCATAAGTGAAGGAGTGTTTTTATCGCTTTTAGGTGATCTACTATAGGATGTGAAGAAATTAAATTCGGTTTGTTGATTAGTAGTTGATTTATTTCCTTAATTTGTTATGGTTAATAATGTATTCTAGGTATCTTTTCCTTACTCTGTAGAGAGTTTTTTAATCATATTAACTTTTAAAAATTCTCTTATTTCTTATTCCTTCTTTGAGAGGGCAAAGTTAAGATCATATTTAGTTATATTCCATTACATTTTGGTAAAGGAAAGATTGGTCAGTTTTTTTGTTCTATTATTACTATTAGGTAATCCAGACCTATTATTAATAATGTGAAACAGATTTAGCAATTTTATTATAAATTTTGTTTTAGTAAATAAATGTTTGTGTGCAATTAAATGAAGGCTATTTACATTGTATATTTGCCCTATTGATAGGGGATGATAACACTTTTCTTGCAGACATGATCGGTCTTTGTTTCTGGAGATATTTTTCTAATCTTTTTTACATTCTAAAAATGTATGTATGGCTAACTATATATCATTTTAATTGCCTAATTTTATAAGATGAGAGATTCAGATAATTTTATTTCTAGAATATTTTGGTTTTCATAATAAAAGAAAGTATAGTAATTTTATAATACCTCAGCAGAGATGGATTTATCTTGCATCAAATTTCCATGAGGAGTGCTTGCATACTGTAAGAATAAATTATTACGCTCTTATTGCTACTAATTGCGGATAGACTACTAGATCTTAGGGAATACTATAAATTATTTATTCTTGATCTGATTCACGCTTTATGATTTTATAATATTTGGTTGAGTCTCAAATTATAGATTACTATGTGAACTATCTAACTAGCTTTTTGGTGAATCGTACTTAAATAAGCTTGCATCCATTAATTATTAAACTTTTGAAGCAGATCCAGATGACTTCAACTTTTGCTACTAAACAAATTTGGGAGATGAATAATCTTATTTTCTGAATCTACTTGGGAATTGTTCATCTTTTTAATTATCAAAATGATCTCCGAAGACTCCTTAATGATGAATTGACATGATGAAAATACTTTCTACCTAATAAAAATAAAATGTTTGTGAGTTAACCAAACTTTCTACTTATTTGATAAAAGGAATTAATTTAATTGGTAATAATTTCTCTAAACTAACTATTCAAAAGAAAGAGAGTTCTTAGAAATGAAAAGATAAATTACTTAAAACTAATTCCAATAAATACCTCACTAAATTTATTTATAACTTAAACCACAAAACAAATGATCATAAACAAAAGTTATTCACTAACTCATTAAATTTTATTATAATAAGTTATATTATAATAATAGTGGACCAGCGATAAACAGTAGCATATAACTATCAAAAAAATATATATCTTAATCACAACTAGCAATCATTCAATTTAACAATATTAAAAGAGGTAAGAATAATTGTTTAGTGTTTAATTTTAGATCACATTAAAAAATTTTTTTAAATATTATTTTCTTATTTAGAATTGTAAGTAAAGAAATTATAAATTAATCAGAAATACCCTTATGCATTCTTATTAGTCTTAGGGATTTATATTTTATTTAAAGGAGGCAAATGAACCATTTTTTGTTTTTTCTTTAATTTTTAACCATTAGTCCTATTGATTTATTTTTCAGTTTTTTTAGAAGAGTCATTTTAGGGTGGGTACCCCTTTCGTTTGGCGTGGTTTAATTTTTTTATAAAAAAAAAAGTACGCTAAAGTTATGCGTTTTTCTGGTACCAAAAATGGTCCTAGTCTATATCTCTATTTGAAATATTCCTCATTATAAATTCAAAAACCTAATTTTGACTTTAACTACAACCACATACTCCTCTTAGATTTTTAAAAATAAATATCACATAAAACTCAATAAAATGAAGGATTAAAAATAAAAAATTAAATTGATCAAATTAAAAATAAGTACAATAGAAAAAATAGATGTATAGAAGAAAATATGTAGTTGATGGGAGGGAAAATGGTTAACAAAAGGTTTTAAAAAATAATTTTACATAATTCTTTGAGATGGAACTGTAACAAGATTAATTTTACTTGTTTGAAAATATGAATTAGGGAGAAAGGAGTATTTTTAATAACAAATTACTTAACAAAATATAAAAGATTAAGTTTATGTATTTTAAATAAAAGACTTTAGAAAAACTATCCTTAATTTTAAATTAAATTAACAAAAAACAAGTGGATATATAACTCACCCTACTAAAATCTACTATTATAAGTATTATTTTACATTAGTTTTAAATTATTTCTACTTATCATAAAATCTTTGGTTTAATTTTCAGTAATAATCAAAGGTAAGATTAGAGTTTTAATAAGAAAAGAATAAATAAGCCATTTTAGAAAGGCTAATTAACAATTATAATTTTTATAAGAATTTTAATTTGACAGAAAGATAAATGATAATTTAATATAAATACTTGTTATTTTTTTCAGAAATAATTAATTTTATTGAAAATCATTCTCAAAAGTTTTATCGATTTCGGGTTCATCTTTATGAAGAAATTGGTTTTAAGTTTGTTTTAACCTGTATTTTTTATTCAATAATGTAAAATGTCTGTTTACAAATAGATTCTAATCTTCTATTAAATTTTTATATCTTTCTATTAATTTCTCTTAGCACACTCTATTTCAATTTAAATCTTGGCTTAACCTTAATTGAGTATAGATAGCCCTGATCCTGATCAGGTTAAAAGATTATATTTTAAATTAATTTATAATGTATAAGTATCTTATGTTCTTTTACAACTTATGATGCAATTAATTTAATCTGATCAAATAAGCTTCCTATTTTTTTCTTTAGCTTTAAAATATTATTGTAATTTACTTTAAAGAGTAAGAGTTTTAATCAAAAAAGATAAAATTTTGAATTAACTTAAATCTTTGCTTTATTAAGGTTCTTCATAAAATATGTGACTAAAACTACTTAGTAAATTGCTTATATTAAGAAAAAATTTAAATATTGAAAAAGAAAAAAATTATTAAAGTTTTTTTTGCAAACTGTATAAAGTTTACTCTAATTAATAACTTATGATGCGCTTGCAAATTTAGAGATATATTAAAGATTATAGACAATAAAAAACAATTAATGATATTGACTATTCTTTTATAATAGGCTGTTTGGTTAGCAATATTTTGTATTAAATTATTAATTTCTTTCATATTTTAAAACATACTTCGAAATAAGAATATTATCAAATATATCATCCTATTTTATTCTCGAAAAATATCTTTCATCTTTTATGACATTTTATAATAAAAGAATTTAACCTGATTAATCTATTAATTCGTTAGAACTAATCTTTCAAAAATACTCAAAATTCAAAGGGCTAATGCTTATTCTTAGCCAGTAATGATTAACCTTAGCAATTTATATAAAAATAATATGAGTAAAAAAATTTTAAATTCTTAAGTAACATTCAATTTCTTTTTACATTTTTACTATTTTGATCAGGAAAAATTTTCTTATTTACATGGATATTTAAAAAATTGATTTGACTGTATAATTTTGAAGTAAATAATCAATATCATTGGACAAAAAAAAAGAGGAATATTTAAGACACTTTGAAAAATAATTTGGACTAAATTTAATTATATAAGAAATTAAAAAACATAATTCTTTTGAATTTAAGTAACAATGAATCAAGGATTCTTTTATTAATCAGATTTTTTTTGGATGATCAGATTATTAATTAAGATGATTCTATTTTAGATTAAAAGTGATTTAATAAAAATGTTGTGTCACTTATTGCTGATAAGAGAGATACAAAAGAATTAATTGGTTGAACAAGTAAGTGTGTGTTGTAAAGATTTAAGTATCTCTTTAAAATTAAAAAATGAAGAATGGATTTAATTAAGAATAACATAAATAATCAAAAAAATATGAAGCTAGTAATCGTGCTATAGAATGTAATAAATTGAGTGAATATTAATCATTGAATCTATTTTAGTTATGTTTATCATACTTACATTTTTGCGTTCAATCTACTTCATGAATTTCACCCAATTAGCATATAATTGAAATTCAATAAAATAATAATACAATTACATCATGTTTTAAGTCAAATAAGCAATGAATCTAATAAATTAATTTAAAGCAATCATAATTCTCCTTGGTTAAATTCTTCTAGATGTAATTTCAAGTTTTTCAATATTGCTTTCTCAAAATCTGACATTAATTAGATCTTAATAAAGAATGATATTTAATACATTTTTGATAAAAGATCACGGAATAAATTATAATTAATACTTTTTAAAGAAGAAAAAGAAGAAAATCAAAAAAAAAATTAAAATTAAAGAAAACTTAGTTAAAAAAGTCATCTAATTTTTTATAGGCAAAATTTTCATAGTTTACAAAGTACGAAAATTTAGAAAAGAAAAGAGGAATGATAGATTGTAATTAGAACTCAGTGCAATTCACAATCTGCGAAGAAAGATAAATGAAAACAAGCGATATCATAAATCCGATAGAATTCCGTAAAGGTAGTAGCAACTCAAATAATATTGGGTCTACCTTTAAATAACCATAATTAAATAATTAGATTTCTCAATCATAGTAGTAGTAGTCATAATAGTAGTAGCATTAATAAACTAACCTTTAAGATGAATTTGCTGGAAGCAATCATCTCAGCTAAAACCTAGAATTTAGAAGACCTAGAAATAAATCATTTGCAAAAGTTTTGAACAAGAGACAGCAAATCAGAGAGAAATTTAAAAGTAAAATTACTTTCATTATTAAATTTCTGATGTATTTTATAGTCTCCTCCTCTTTAAAACTGTCATATTGTGCTATTTTAATTTCAATTTAATCTAGAGCAATTTTTGTTTACTCTTAATTTGGGTATGGGAATATCAATTATTATAGCAAAAAACAACATAAATTAAAAAAAATTTAAATTAGAAAAATGTAAGACTATTATCATCATCTCTTAAATAATCTTTTTAAAAGCATTCATTTATGAACAATTTTCTGTTTACTTGCAAAACTAAATACTTCATTTTTTAAAATTAGATGATTTTTTCAGTGGAAAAAAAAGCCCATTAAAGTCTCCTACCAAACAAGATAATATACCTACAGTAAGTGCTTATACAAATATTGTTAAAGTAGAAGAAGAAAAGAACTAAAGTTTATAATCATTAGACAGCGATGCATAAATATTCAGTGCAAATAATTTGAATGCTTAAGGAGCAAAATAAGAAGATGTCTTTCAATTTAACGAAGACAATATCATTTAACCTGTATTTTTGAGAGTCTAAAGTAAAACAGATATAGCTGATATTGAAAAAGATATGTAGGATAACATCTACCACTTAGCCAGAGGTGAAAAATATGATAATTTTGAAGATATTTATGAATTGAAGGATGTGCTAGGAGAAGGTTGTGTAGGATTAGTTAAGAAGGCTGTAAAAATAAGTGATTAAACTGAATATGCAGTAAAGATTGTTAGAACTAGAGATGAAGAAACAATAATGAATGTAAGCACTTTCTTTTATAATTTATTAATTTTGTGTTCGAGTGAATATTGGCTTTAGATTGAGATTTAGATTAAATAATATAGAAGTATTTTCAGTGCAAACATTACATTGAGAAGTTAGGAATTACTTAAGTAAAATTCAGGCTTGTCCATAGTATTTTTAAAATATCAATTTTTCTGATGCCTAATCAGAAGTGAGTAATTATGAGGATATAAAGCAATTATACTTAATTGGGGAAAAATTATAAGGATGAATTGAATTACAATCAGTTTTCAGTAGTTATCTTAAGAAAAATTTACATCATAAATATTTTAATCTTGCATGAACATGAGCCTAAATTTTCATGTGTAGTTTACCTTAAAAATGATGATATTTTTATCTTCCAAGAGCTATCACATGCTTTTTACATCTTTCACTTTATATCTTATTCAACTTTAATAACTGGTCAATTTTTATGGAGATAAAATTAAATTCCTCTATTTTAGAACTATCCAAATCTCATAGAACAATTTTGAAAATCAAAAAATAAACAGATAATTTTCTGCTACTATTTTCATATCGACTTCGTATTTCTTAATAAAACATTGATGGGAAGTATTTTCAGCTCAAGCCTGAATTAATCTAAATGTTTAGAAATTAGCTACCATTTAATTTATTAATAATTTATAACTCTAATAGATAAAAAACGAATTTCTTCACCTAAGAGAATTGTCACACAAGAATATAGTAAAAGTATACGAAATCTACATAGACAAGACGAAAGGAAAAATCTATTCAGTTATGGAATTGATAAAAGGAAGAGAAATGTTTGAAGTGATTAATTAACTTGGTTCGTACTCTGGTAATAGAAGTTTTATTTAATTAAGGCAAAAAGAATCAAATTTATTTAAATTGCTAGTTGTATTTTTTAAAGTTACTAAATTTAATTAATAGTAGTAGTAGTAGTAGTACAATATAAATCTCATTAATAACGATATTTTTATTTAATTAACAGAGTAAGTTGCTAAGAAAATCTTTAAGCAAATCGTCTATGCTATTAGCTACATGCACAGTAAATATGTTTGCCACAGAGACTTAAAACCTAACAATATTTTGTGCGATGAAAGTAAACTTTTATTCAAAATTAAATTTAATTTCTTCTTTTATCAATTCGAGAAAAGAAAATTTATTAGAATTATTTAACTATTCAGTGATTCAATCCCTATCACTAATATTTATTCATTTTTCACTTGAAGTTAATATTTATCTCTAATATTTACTTTATAAAATAAACTTACAGCTGGCGAGAATGTTAAAATTACTGATTTTAATGTTTCGAAATTCTGCGACTCTTATAAAGATTACACTCATGTCAATTTGCCTTTCCAAGGGATTAAAATGTGGACATACACTGGAACAATAGCTTTTTCGGCACCTGAGCTTTTTAAAGAGAATTGTTATGAGTAATAATATTTAAATAAGATAATACTAATTTAATTGATTGTTTATGTGATTAATTAATTGCTCCATTAATACAGGAAAGGCAAATATAATAATTAGGCATTTTCTGTTAATCTCTTTAAATCAAGAATAAATAATAAAGAAACTTATTTAATATCATTTTATTTTAATTAGCGAAAACATAGATATATGGAGCGCTGGCGTTATTTTATACACAATGCTTTGTGGAAAAGAACCCTTCTAAGCTGAATTGTAAGTTATCTTTTAAAATTTTTTCTTATCTCTAATAAAATTTATCCATTCATCGATTAAATGATTAAATTCTTACTTAAATGAAGTTTACATTATAAATTAAAAAGATTTACAATCATTTAAATTCGGTAATTAAAAAATACACTGAATAATAATCTATTTTATATAACTAAATAGTGTTAAGGATTTAATTAATAAAATTATCGAAGGCGAATATAGTTTCCCTTCTGATCCATGGGATAAAATTTCAGATGATGCTAAAGATCTCATTAAACAATGCCTTACCATTAACCCAGAGGATCGTATTAAACCTGATATGATGCTTTAACATCCATGGTTATAAGTAAGAATTAATAAATGGTTTTGTTTACAAATTATAGAAAAATACATTATCTTAAAATTAGGATAACCATAAAAATGAAGAACTCAGTAGAGACTAACTCGGGGAAAATCTTGATAGATTAGTTAAGGGTAGAGCTAGTTCTTTCGAGAAGAAACAAAATGGTAGAAGAAGATCTAATACCTTACACTTTCCTAAACCTAATTAATTTAAATCTAGTGACTACATGTTTTCAAATAAATTATTCGATAACCCAGTTCAAACTGAAGAAGAGAACTCTGACGATTATGATGAAGATAGATTAACTTCTGAGAATCTCTCTCCTATGAGAGCTGCCAGTATGACTGTATAAGAAAGACCTAAAGATTAAATCTGGTTTGATATTAATTCAAACAAAAATAAAAAAGTGGATACAAATTTTAATGATCACTTAACGAAAATAAATTTCTTAAATTTAAATGAGTTAAATATCTTTCCTAATAGAACTTCTAGCTATAATATTATGGATGGCTAAGATTTAAATCAACTGTTATCTCCCTAAAAATTACAATAAAATTAAAAAATAAATTGAATAGTAAATAACCAAAAATAAGTAAGAAATTGAGATAAAATATAAAAGATATAATTATAATTTTTAAACTATTTATTTATCTTAATTTATCAATTTTAATCTAAGTTATATTAACCAAAAACAAAAAAATACTACTCACCAACAACCTACAAACCAAAAAACCAACTAAAATATTTATCTATTTAAATCAATATATAAAAACAATCTTCTTTTCTGTATAAATACTCACAAAATATTGAAGTTTAATATATAAAAAAAGAAGAATAAAGCAAACTAAAATATATTATATTTATTCTCCCTCTTCCTTTCAAGCAGATTGACTGACTGACTGACTAACTAACTCACTGACTCATTCACCTATCATATAATTATTATACATCTAGATTCTAATTTAATTATTCTAAATTGTTGAAATTAAGTTAACATTCTCTTTTATCTTATCTATCTGTATGTAAATTAGCATCCAATATTAAAATAATTCTTATCATTTTATTTATTTGAAGATATTATATAATGTTTAATCTAATAAATAAAAGAGATCGATCTTTAAGTATTTAGATCTATTATTTATTTTTATTAAGAAGCATATTATCTTTTAAAATAAGTTTCTTTTGAAATGGAAATATAAAATCTATTAAAATTCTTGCTAGATAATAAGATATTTTTAACTAATAACCAGTCAAAAAAGAATTTTAATTTAATAAAAATTAAAAGCTATAATCAAAATTTTGGGCAAAAGTAAAAATGAATTACTAGTAGATGTAGATGAATGATTCATAGAGCAATACAATAGAGAGTTTAGACTGGTTCAGTAGTTTTTTTTAAAATGATTATATGGAGAATAATTATTCTGAAGACTGCCAATAATAAGAACTATATCAACAAGATGAACCTGCTAAGTAAGAATGTAAGTAGGATTCCAATAAATTTATGGCCTAATAATAAAATGATATCTATGTTATCTAAGAGGATTCATAAGAAAATGCTCTAAATTTAGCATCTAAAAATACTTTAAGTACCTTTCATACACCTAAAAATAAAGGAGTCTCTTCGCATTTATCTTAAAATATTCTTAATTAATAGTAAATCTAACCAAATTACCTAAATTTTTAGAATGACAGAAGTATTTCAGATTATGATTAAATAGAATAAAATGATCTAAAACAAATATCTAATGATATTATTGAATAGACAGAAGATAAAAATCTAGACTTAAAAAATTTAGAATGCTAAAATAATGATTCTAATTTAAAAAAATTAGTAAACATTTAATAGCATAATAATTTTGATACAGATGGTAGTCTTATTAGTAGTAGAAGTACTGAAAATAATGTTTAGAAAGTAGAAGTTTAAGAAATTTAAATTTCTTAAAATGATTAAAATTAATTTAAAGAAAATTTAGTGAATTCATTAAAATCTCAAAGATGTGATTTTTAAAACGATGTAAGATAATAATTAATAGAAAAAGCAAGCATCTCTAATATTAAGAATGGAAAAATGAATATTTTGGAAGAGAAAGAAAAGGAAAAAGTTTAATAATAAT
Source organism: Tetrahymena borealis (assembly GCA_000260095.1). Classification (NCBI taxonomy): domain Eukaryota; phylum Ciliophora; class Oligohymenophorea; order Hymenostomatida; family Tetrahymenidae; genus Tetrahymena; species Tetrahymena borealis. The sequence continues at coordinate 542,758 of JH651266.1, read as the reverse complement.
AGAATGAATAAAGTGGTTTGAGAGGAAAGAATAAAAAAGATCTTATATTAGATTTCATAGATAACTTATCACTTAATAACTTTTCAAATAACCAATAAAGATAAAGTATATCCACTACTATCAATTAAAATAGCTAAAAGGATAATAATTTACATTCTAAATTGAAAATGGAGCATGAAATTCAAAAATAATATTTTGAAATAACATAATAATCTAGTAGTATTCCTCAGATAAAACAATTAGTTAATGAAACATAAAAAAATCAAGAAAAAGTTGAAATTAATTAATAACTATAATTTCAAAATAAAAGCAATGACTTTCAATCAACTTTGATGAATAATAACCCTCAAATCTCTCTCTTTCCTGCAAAAAGCTAAAATAATTCTACCTTTTCAAAGAATAAATTGAGTGAATATTTTGATTCTATGAAATTTGATTTTAAAAGTCAGATAAAGAGCAAAGCTAATATAAAGGAAGACCTAAAAAATTTAAAATAATAGAATGAATAGCCTTCAATTCAGAGAACAGAAGATGTTTGTTTGGGCAAACAGATTACTATTAGCCATAATAATGATTAGGAGTCATTTCATAAAATAAGAAGACAACCCATTTGGAATTAGGAAATTAATGATACTATAAATGAACTATATTTAATAAAAAATGTTAATTAAATTGAAAATAAAATAAATCCTGATTTACACTAAAATTAAGATTCTTAAAGAAAAGAGGAATTGATAAATAGCCAAATTAAATAACAAAATTTTAACATAAGTATTCAAGAACCTTCGAAGATAATAAAAGTATCCTCCTGTAATTAAATAAATTAATCCAATCGAATTAACTAAGGAAATATTGATACCACCAAAACTTCTTAAATGAAAGGATTTAGTATATAATTTCCTTCTTTTGATTTTCAACTTTTAAAGACACCTAGAGAGAAAAGAAAACCTACAGAATCAGAGAATAATATAACTTCAGTTAGTAGTTATGTAAATGATAAAAACTAATTATTCAATAATGTTAATGATAGTGATTTTAAAAAAAGTTAATCTAATTTTAAAAGTGGTAGTTAAAAATTTAATCAATTATAATAATAAAATTCTATTTATTTAACGAATACCATCAATTAAAATGGCTATATTTCTGAAAAATCTGTCTCTTAAAATTAATTGATGTAAATAATTTAATTTATTTAAATATATTTTAATTTTATAATATTATTTCTATTTAATAGGTTTGAACCAAAATCTATGATGTTATTTTAAAATACAGTAAATACCTTAAATAAATTAAACCAAAATAAATTGAAGCATTATTAGGAAGATTTTAATTCTCTTATTGATAAGCTAGATTCCATGATAAGTAAAACTTAAATATTCAATAGTGTTAGTTATTACAATATTTGTATTCATTAATAAATAGTTAAAAGCAGTGAACAAAAATGGGAAACATAATATCTATATGAATAGCAAAAGAATATTAATGAAGATATTTAAGATATATTTTAGGTTGTAAAGAAGTTACTCTGATAGAATATTGATGTTTACTTTAAAAGTTAATTTCTTCTCTTTATTAATAATTAATTATTCTATTAATTCCAACTGATTAAATTTTTTGTTTTTAATGAAAAATAATATAATTAAAGAACTTAATATTTTAATTCATTTAATCGTAAAATATTTTAAAATTTCTTCTTTTTGCTTAACAGAAAGATTCACTCATATATTATAATAAAATATCTTTTATTTCACTTTCATTTTTCTACTAAAGCATTTTTTACATAGAAGTTATAACTACGAAATTTTTGTTTGAAGTCACCAATTAATGATTTATATTACGCATTATCCAAATTTCAATCAGCATTTATGTTGAAGCAGTAGATATATTTACTTTTTAGTTTATTAAACATTTCTAAGTTAGAAAACAAGAGTCTTAAACTTATTCTGAGTTTAAAAAATAATTAGCAAGTTTTTCAACAAAATATTCAGTATTTAATGTTATCTCATGCTACAATTTAGTTCTAGATATCTAATAAAGAATTCAATTTTAATTAATGGAAATATTTTTTCAACATGCAAAACGATTTGTCCAATAAAGGAATTATTTATGTAATTTCCACTTGAATTCAAAATAAAAAAGATAAAATCCAAAAATTGTTAGAGAATTCGGCAATAATAAAGATTGGATATATTATCATTTTGATAATTTTTTAATAAAGTAGTAAAATTTTCCAGAAAAGTGTTAATATTTTAAGAAATAAATTAATTCAAAACAAAGTCCAAATATTCTTTTGCTTGAAATAAATAAGAAATAAGGCAAGCAAGCAATCATTCATTAATTGAATTGCAAATAAAGAGAAAACGTCATCCTTTAGGGTATAATAGAACAAAGAAAGTAGAAAATCTATAAAAAAAAATGAATATATTTAGTGAGAAGAAAAATAGAGAATTTGAATAAGGGTTCTTAGGCGATAAAAACTATGAAATAAGTTTTAGAAACTTGAAATCTCCAACATTAAAACTATCATTAGATATGCATCATTTAAGCTTGAATAAATAATCAAATTATGTAGGTTAGAGAAACTAAAAGTATTTCAACTCTATTTTAACATTAAAAGATGATAAAAATGGCCGCTAAATTAAGGCCCACATAACTCCTTATAGCCAATAAAGTTCAGAATTCTAAGTTTCATAGCTTATAAAGACTAATCCTAAATGGAAAACTGCTATTTTGGCAAGTGTTACAAATGCTTGTTAAAATTAGCTCTCAACAAACCATAAAGTTTATATATTAGGTGGAAATATTAAATCTAACAATTTCTGTAATAACTTGCAATTTAACTTTGATGATAATTCTAACTATGGTCTAGAATATTCTTTCAGACTCTTTAATTACAATAAATATGGTATTTCTTCTGAGAGTAATCAATAAAATAATCATTCTACTGCAGCTGAAGTGATAAACAAAGAAGAAGATAATGAAAGTTAAGAATAAAACAATTAAAATAAAGACAAAAATAATTCTGTAGTTGTATCGGGTGGTGAGAATATAGAAAAACCCTTTAAATTTGAATTAAGTATCCACTTCAAAACATTAAAGCTAAATAAAATTTAAACAAGTATATTTGCTGATTTACTATTTAAGAAGTATGAAGGTGTGATTAGTGCAAACTTCTCTGGAAAGAGCCTTTAGGAAATAATGTGCCTATTTAGATATAACTCTTCACTTTAATTAAAATTAAGCAGTGGCAGTAATGATAGTAATAGCAATAATAAAGGAGGAGTAGAACTAGTGTATCAACACTAATTTAATAAATTCATCCACCTAAAGAACTATATTAACTCAAATTATACTATAGCAACTTAGCTTTCCTACCATCCTTCTGATTTTGTCTCCCTTATTTATTCTGCAACCATAAATATTTAGAAGTTTAAATAGGAAAGTGAAGATTACAAAGTTGGTTATGGTATCCATTTTAACTTTTGAAATCTGTTCTTAATAATAATCATTAATCAATCAATCAATTTATCAAATTCATTTTATCAGAATAATAATCTATCTTTATTTATTATTTCGATATTATTTATGTGCCTTTATATTCTTAAATTATGTATGTATACAATTTTGATTTTATTTTCTCAATATTTTATATACACGTACATGCATACATACTTATTACAGCTTTCTTTTAAAAATGCTCATAAATCCAAATTATTCTATATTTCTTCAACCTTTTTTTATAAATAAATAATTTTAATTTATCAATATTTTAAATGCCATATGTCCCCCAACATTAAATATTCCTATGGTTTGAATAATTTTTAAAAATATCAAAAAATAAAAATTTTCGTTTTAGAAAAAGATTCTCATAAATAGATGTTTGCTATAAAGGAAATTGTACAGTAGTTTTTTAATTTATTTAAAATAATTAATACTGTTATAACTTTTTTGACTATTAGTAGAAGTGTAGATGATTGATTGGCCTATTTTATATATGATAATTAATTAGTAATTATATAATTTGAATTAGATTTTTAAATTAACGAATTTAATTCAAGAATCAATTTTTTTATATAAAAGATTAAATTGAGTTTTTGGCTGATATATTTAGATATTATTATTATTAATAAATTTTATAAAAGATATGCAATTAAATAATCCAAATTTTATTTAAGCTTTGAAATAAAAATTAAAATCGCCAAAAATTTAAATTAGCCAGATTATCAAAAGATACTTTCTCCAGAACATTCAATATTAAGTTTAGGTTTCTTAAGTAGAGCTAAAAATAAATAAAAGAAGTGGATTGATAAATACAATTTCAAATTATGGAGGTTTCTTTATTTAAGGCGGACTAAATACTTTTCTAAGAATTTTATTTCTGATTAAAAAAATAATTGGAAAGTTAAATTTATTTCTTACATATTATAATTTTTATTGTAGCTAGCTATTATTCTCAAAATCTTACTATTGGTAATAAATATTAAATAAAATAAAAGCATATCTAATTCGTTTAGATAGCCAATAATTAACCATAGAAACATATTTTACAAATAATAATTCTAATAAAATTTAACTCTCTCTACTTACCAATCATTTATTCAGCTCAAAAATTAAATTTACAGAAATATTTGTGATTTCAATTTGATTTACCTTGATTATTATTTTTGTATCAAATATTCTTTTAAGTAAATAATTTTAGCTTTTATCTTTAGAAGTTTAATTTATCTATAAAAAATATTAACTTTTTTGGTTTGCGTTAATTGAGATGAGGAAGTTGATCTAATAAAGAAATTATCTATGATAGTTTACTCAATTTTCAATAGAAAATTAATTAGATTTATAATAACTATATTATTATTTTCTTTACAACCCACTTAAATTGATATAAATTGAAGGAGAGAGGGGGAGAAATTAATTACATTCTTACACTATTTTGTTCAAGTTTATTTTATTAACAGATGTTACTGAATTAGGTATTTTAAGTATAAATTTGTTCTACTATATCTTTCTCTATTTTTTATCTAAACAATAAAAAGTAATAACAATAAATATATTTTTTAAAAGCTTGTATATGTAATAAATAAGTAAATGAAAGTATTCTTTAAATTGAACTACCAAATAACTAGAATTAAGTTGTATGATACATTATTACTTTTTGGTAAGTATTTAAAAATATTAAATACTCATAGGCATCAATAGTACCATTCAAAAGTAAATCAAGTAATTACTTAATAATTATTACTTGATTTGTAGGGGGACTGACTGTTAAGCAGCTTTTTTACTAGATTTTTACAATTTTATAAGTTTATCTCATAATAGATTTATGCTTTTTCAACATTTAGATTTTACTTATATATAAAAAGATTGAAAACCCAACAGCAAATAATGGAAAAATACAATTTATTGGAGATTAATAAAATTTAAAGGACAGGACTTTTGGATGAATAAAAAAGACAATAAAAATCTTTGGGATAATTATTAAATTAAAGTAGAAGTATTTGGAGTCAATATGATCTGTAAATTAGCTATCGTGAATAATTATTACAAATAAATAATTTTTGATAGTATTGATTACACCATACAAAAAGCTAAATATAAACTTAACTGATGAGATTCCGAATTTTCGAGGGGGATCAAAATCAAAGTAAAATAAAATAACTTTATACAAAGGATTTTTTGAGTGATTAATTTTCTCTTCAATCTCATTTAAAGTTGATATTTACCTTCATATAATTTACTCTATCTTTAGGTTATTCAAAATATCTCTCAATTAAAATAAAATATAATCACTGTGAGATTTAATCCTATCCTTTAAATATTCACTCACCTCAAGCTCAATCTCAGATAAATTTACAAAAATAAAACAAAAAGAAAAACCACTACCTCTTTTCAGATACTGGATTCATATATTTGTAAGTATGAATATTGATCCTTAAAAAAAATAAAGAAAAATATGGAGACATGAATAAGTAGAACAAACTTTTAAAGGTGGTAAATTTTTAAAATAAAGGGACCCCACTCAAAACACTGCTTTCAGTGAAAAAAGTACTAGCAAGAAAAGAAAAATTTTTATTTATCTATAATTAAAGGATCAAGTAAATAAAGGGGGATTTAGTATAAAATCGGGACTATAATGTATGAGCGATAAATGAAGGTTTTACTTAAAATAAAAGAAAGAAAAATGTTTAATTCTTAAATATTTGACATAGGTGTATACTTTCTGAAATAGATTGGTTTGTTAAAATAAAGAAGAAAACAAATCAGATAAAAAAAAAATAATTGTATGTAGAAGGTGATAATGATGATTAACTATGTGCTGCATAATTTAATTTTCGCGTAAATATCTCTATGCAATATTAGTGAGAATGCGCTATTTTGGAATAAATTTTCTGTAGCTAAAGGTAGAAAAAACTCAGTGAGATAAAGTCAGTCAAATTATATTACTTTAATAAAAAGGTAAAAATAATTAAGTATTTTCATGTGTGTTCTAAGGATTCCTTTGATTTTTATGAGTAGAAATGCTATTGAAAAAGCAAAGAAAGATGCGAAAACTTCAGAAATTGGGTTCTGCTAGGGAAAAAAAAAGAAATGAAGAAAAACAATACAAAGAGAAATAGCAAAAAAATCAAATTTTGATTGATTCCAACACAAATAGAAGTGCACACACAGAATATTTCACTTGCAAATAATAGGAAAGAAAAAGATTGATTTCATTGAATATTTAAGGATTGCATCTAGTTTATTAATTTGTGCACTTGTTTGTGAGAGGAAAAATAATAAAGAGAAAAAATCAAAGAAAAATTATAAAGATTAAAAGTATACTGCAGATAGATGTCATTGCAGGAAGAATTAATTAATAGGGTGGTACCAGGATTGCCCATTTCAGAAATATCTATCCCAGACTAAATGAATAAGTGCAAGGATTTTGCAAACTCCGAAGAGGATAATGATGGTATCCTTAGTGATGTCATTCACAAAGTTAGAATCATTCAAGATCATGTAGCTAAGCCCATCTTATTTAGAAGTGAATAAGAATTAGCTGAATTATCCTCAAAAAAGAGAAGAGTGCTAAAGATTGATGACGATGATGATGACTTAGAAGATGCAACTCAATTCGATATTTTAACAAAGGTCTCCACCAGCTACTCATAATCCTCTGTATCTCGTGCTAATTCTACTTTTTCAGGCTAGGAGCAACTCAGTTTAGTAGACGATTACAAGGGAATTAAAGGATTCAACTCTTGTACATCTTTAAATGTTATAGATCTCACACTTGAACAAATTATTGATGATGCTAAGAGTGGTATCCCTTCCCTCAACGAAGAAAAGGCTCGTTAATATAAGATTTTGAAGTAGAGACAATAAAAGAACTAGAAGAGTAGTACCCTAAGTCAAAGTAGTGAATCTCTTAGCATGACCAGCATTGTTGAGACTTAGGCCCCCTCCACCATGGATCCTAAGTTGGTTAAGGAGAAACTCAATGCTCGTCTCAATGGAAATACCTTCAATGGGAAGAAATCTCACACTAAGAAGTGGTCTGATGAGGAGACTCTTCGCTTTTTCAAGGGTCTCTAAGTTTTTGGCACAGATTTTTCATTGATTTAATAGCTATTCCCATAAAGAACTCGTGCTCAAATCAAGGTATATACTTGTTACTCATAGGAATCTATTAGAGCTTATAATTAATTAGGGAATATTTTAACATTAAAATTTACAAATTGTTTAAATCTAAGCAGAAAGGAAATCAAAAAAATTAAATATCAGCAAATCTTATTGTTTACTATTCAGTGGATGAAAGAGAGGTCATCATGATTTGGTTTCGAATTTACTGATGACGATTTTTGATGCGATATTAAATTTTTAAATGTTTTTTGTTGAATATAACAAACGGACAACTAAATAAATAAGATGCAAATTTTTTTAACTTTTGTGGGGACTTAGTTAGTTATTGATTGTTTTATTGATTGGAGCTGTTTAATTGATAGAATCGCCTACCTTTATCTATTTTTCCTTAGCTTATTATGAAATTTTATAATAGTTAAAAGTCTAGCTTAGGGTTAAGCCTGACCGGCTGTATTAAATCCCTTTTCTAGTTTTCAAAATTTTATAGTATAATTAATCTTTTTCTATTCTCCAACTTTCGAAATATTAAGTTTAAGAAATGAATTTGGTGAATATTAGCAAAGTGAGTTAAGTATATAAAAAATTCTTCTTTTTCTGACTTGACTTTTCCCAGATTTTCTTAATTTGGTTGAATGTAAGGCTATCACTAAAATTCATATTAATTTTAGAAATTTGTTGATTTCATAGATTCTAAAGGCCTCTAATATTTTTGAATTAGATTTTGATATGCTCCAGAAAGATTTGCCTTACTCTATTACCACAAAGCAAAAAATACACGAGAATATAAATATGATGTCTATCCATGCAAATAGAAAATAATTTCCATCTATGAAGGATCAAAAATTTTAAATCCCATTGCCTAATTTAGTTTAACTATATAAATCCCACACTAGACCCCTTTTTTTCTATTTCCTTTATTTTAGTTTTAAATTTTTCAATCAAACAAGCTCCCCACCAATCACGCATTTTTATAAATTTTTTCAAAAATTTAATTTTCATTCTGCTTAATTTTTCTCTACTGAAACAAACGAATAAAACGGATCTGCTTGAAAAAATTTAATAACAAGAATCTTATTAACCCTAATTAATATAATTACTTTTATCTAATATTCTTTCTCCTATTAATTTCTTATAACAAATTCTCATAACTTTTCTATGGAAATATAGAACAAATTCAGAAAAGAAGAGAAGGAAAACAGCCAAATGGTTGAACAAAGCATATTATAAAATTCTATGAGGAGATACAACAAGATCCAAACTAAATTAGCCTCTGAAAAGCAAAAAATCACCTCTATTACACCTGAAACTGATGTTGAAGAAAGAATTGAATTGCTTAAGCAAGAAAGAAAGAGAAGACTTAACTCATTTGAATCTGTCGATTCTTAAGACATTGTAATTTATTAAATTTAATTAAGAAATTATATAATTTACAGTCAATAGACTTCATTTTAGATTTAAAAAAAGTTAAAAGTGACACAGTTAATCACTTGATTAACTTACAACTTTTAAATATCCTAGGCATTTATTATTTACTAAATCTTAATATTTATTTAAATTTAAAAATAGGAAGTTGCAGAAGACGTCAATGAGATCTTCAAAAGAGAGCACCTTCCTGCCTCTTCGATCTGATCAGTGTGGAAAGTCAGCTCAAATCAATCAGATTCATAATAATATAAATTATTTGGAAAAGATGGTTAAATTTACCTACATCAATGAATCCATCTAACATATTATAAAACACTTAATACAAACACTTCCTCTAATAAAACACAAAAATCAAACTACAAAAACACAAACTCACATACATACATAAACATAAACAATTATGAAAATAAAACACTACCAAACACCAATCTTAATACAAAAATACATACTTACACTCTAAAATAGTTGCTCAATTGACAGCAATTTCATCTTAATAATTATTAAACCTAATTTAATTTTACAAAACCTAACATAATAAAAAAATCCCTCTAAATATATACTTATGAAATATCTTGTTAATTGACTCCCCAATAGCTCTGCGCTTTTCCTGATTATAATAATAAAGTTACTCCTAATAATATTAATAATATACTCCATATAATAAATTGCTCAGGAAATTCGTTTGTCATTTTTAACAATATATTTCAAATTGGTAAAAGGATCGCGATGAAGGATAAGTTCCAAATGTGAAATTCACTAGATATTTCTTCTTCTTCGCTCTGAAAATGATGCTAATTGTGTTCAATATTTACCTCCTAAATCACAAAAAGTGTTTCAATTCTAACATATCATGTACTTTTAATATTTTCCACCTAATATTAAACCAACAAACGAATAAAAAAGTATATGCATATGTATTTTAGTTTAAGTTATTTAAAATTTCAAAAATTCCCAAAAAGAATCTTTTCCTTTTTGTATATTATTCATATTATTACTACATACCTTCACCCCTACTTCCTTACAATATATATTTAAAAACATACTATTATTTTAATTATCCTTCTTAATAATTAATTATGTATTTTCTTTTCAATCTCTAAAGGGTAAAAAATAATGTAATTCAAATACCTAAAGAATACATGCTTTTTTATGCAGCCTAAAGATTGATTGAACTCAAAGAGAATGATAATAAGGATGGAACGTTTTTAATGTATTTGCAATGTAAAAAAATTAAGATTTATTATAAGCCTAATTTTAAAAATTAAATTGAGTGGTTAAAGATTAAAAAAAAATACTTAACTTTTATATGTTTTTATTATTAAATTATCATTTCTGATATCTAATACATCTATTTCTGATAAGAAAATAAAGATCTTTAAATAATAAAAATAAAATTAATTAAAAATAAGCTCGCGAAAGATATTCTTTAATCTTAAGAAAAACTATTAACATATTTTGAGTGAATAAAATAAATTAACTTATTTATTCATATGAATTTCTTTAAAAATAGAAATAAATCTATTACTTTAGGAATCGCTATTTTTGAAAGCAAATTCTTATTATAAAATGAAATTGGAGGTATGAAAATATTTATTACTTAAGTCAAGGAATGGTTTATTTTATTAAGTTTTAGTTTTCTGAAAATGAATTTGAATATTTTTATTAGTATTAAAGTGACCTATATATATGATCTTTAAATTAATTAACAAGGGGTTAACTATTTTTTTGTATCTAAACAGTATAAAGATGTGTATTCTAGTCAGAGTTTATTTAAATAATGTAAAATATTTATAATTATTTAAATATATCAAGCTATCTCACTTTTAAAAACCTACACATTTTTAATAATAAATTATTTATCATTATTTAATTATTTATGAGATAAATTCACCATAAAAATTATCTTAGGTCAGCTCCTTAATTAGAGAGTCTATTATAGCATTTTTATTTTTCTATTTTAAATATGAGCCAATAAAATAGTTTCTTTTTTTCTTTTCGTTTTTTTAATAATTGAAAGATAAATAATCTAGTCAATAGTAGGTCTCAAATATTGGTCAAAACAGAAAATATAATTTATAATTTTTAATTTGTTAGAATATTTTTGATTTAGAAAATTAACAAGTAATTAGAGTTAAAAGAATGAATTATTAACTAGAGAAATTTGAAGAGGTAGATGTTGATATCTTTAATTAAGATATAGATTAAATGGACAATTATTAAGATATCAAAGAAGGGCAAGATGATGGAAAACCATTATAGAATATCCACTTCATTAAGGATGATTTAGCCCTCAGAGTATTAGCTTCGTAGAAACAAAATGAATTATAAAACTTAGCTAATGCATTCAATATTACTTACTTTATAAATTTGGAATAGGGTTATATTGAAATATACTCATAGCAAGAGCAAAAAAATAATAAGAAGTTTATAATGAAAGGAGGTTATGAGGATGATTCTAGATAATAAATGGAATATTTTATAGAATATGTAAATGATTTGATACAATAAATTAAGAACTAACTAGAAGAGAAAAGTTTTGATAGTAATTATGATGAGTATATGAGAATTAAAAAAGTAATTTCGAAAAATGATGAGTATTCTAAATTATTTTTAGCCAACGCCTAGCTCGATTTAGTGAATGTTGATAGCTCTTATAATATTTCTTCTTCAAACTCTTGTCTTCCTCAAATCCTAAAGAAATATATAATTTAAGATTCTATTTCTATTAAGATATGCAAGTTAGATAAACCAGAATAATTAAACATCCACTTTTTTGATTTCTTTCTACTTAATATGTCTTAAGAAGGTTTATTCATAGATTCTTTTGGTATGGATTTATATTAAGCTAACTAAGAATTAAAATCCAAAATAAAGAAAATAAAACAAGATTTGGCTTTCCACGATAGCTTGCTAATAGAGGAGATGGAGTTTAATGATCCTTCATAAAAGAAAGTTAATAATTTAACAGATGTGTTTAGAATAAATAGCATTAAAGAGATCTAATAGACTCCAATAACTCTATGCATATAAACAGCTAAGGATGAATAAAGCTGTATATATAATTTAAAGACATTGATAGAGCGTATAAATTTCAATAAAATTAATAATAACCATAGAGGCTACTTCTAATTCGGTCTTAGTTTGCACAGTTCATGCAGTGAAAATTATCTAGATAACATTTAATAAATATTGATTTCAGAATCAAAAAAATAGAATTATTTCAAATAACCTACAGAGTTTTGGATAATAATTTCTGACGGACATGAGAAAAAAATATTAAATGCAATGGATAAGTTAACTAATTAAAAGGAGAATTTTAAGAAATGCAAGTATGTTGGCTACTATTCTCAATTAAATAAAAATAAAATCAAGAGATTCTCTTAATAGAATCAGTATATAATAAATAAATCTATTCAAAAAGGTATGTAATCTGCTCAAATCATATTTAGCGAACAAGAGTTGACATTTGATATTGCAGCAAATCCTATAAAAAATCAAGACAAATTAGCAAACGAGAATGAGTTAATTGAAAAGGTAACATGCGATTTAAATAATATGAGTTTAGGAACAAGCATATCTAATGTAAATTCACCAATCTTTGAAGACAACGGGCATCTCTCTTACTTTGATGAGAGTACTTTTTAACAATATAGCATAGATAAATCTTTAACGAAATTAGTACAGGATTACAAGAATTTAGGAATAAATAGTTTTTCTTATGAAATAGATTTTTACTCAAAAGATTTGTAATCAATAATTTGTGAATTAAATTTTAGTAATGATTAAATTCGTATCGTAGGAGGGAAAGGTTTTCTTAATCCTAAACAAAATTTAACAATTAATGCAACTACTGAAGAACCTTAATAAGGTTAGGTAGTTGAAGAGATTGAAGAAGAAGAAGATAATAATGACAATGGTGATAAGAAAAAGCCTAAGTTGATAATAAGAGGAGATAAACTTTGCATTGATATTTTAAATGAGATTAAAGTAGATATTGAATAAAAAAAGTATTTATTGTAAGAGATTTCTTCATTTGTAGATATCCCAAAAGAAGTATAATAAATATTTAGCTTATTAGAACTGCAACATAAAGTATGGATCCATGTTGGGCCTCATTCCATACAAATCTAAGGATACAGAAAAACAGTTGGTAGATTAATTCCTTAAATATATAAATACTTAAATCAAATAGAGCCTAAAGAAGAAAAGAAAGAAATATCTATCAAGTTAGCTTAGAATCTTTCGCTTCCCAGTACTTGGACATAGCAAGAAGGAAATCTTCTATTGGTTACCTTAGACATGAGCTCTAGTGAGGCTTAGTAATGTGTTGTCTAATTCCGCAAAACACTATAAAATTAAATAACCTAAATCCAAAGAATATAAAATATAGCTTTAATGAAGAATTATTTATTCGAAAAGTAGAAGCTTTTAGAAAAAGGAAATGCAACAGAAATGCTTTTATTTCATGGAACAAGAGCTGCAGATCCTAAACTTATTTATAGCAGTGAGGAAGAAGGATTTGATTTTCGTTTATCAAATGATGGAAGCTATGGTAAAGGGACTTACTTCCATGAAATGTCTTCCTATTCTCATGGTTATAAACATCCCGCACCAGATGGAGATAGCTATATGTTTTTAGCCACTGTTTTAGTTGGAGTCCCTTACGCTAGTGCTCCAAATAGATTTACCGCACCTCCATTCAAAAATGGATAGAATGGAGTAAGATATGACTCTGTCATGAGCAATGGAGCATAGGGTTAAAACATGTATATTGTGTATCACAATTCAAAATCTTATCCATTATACTTAATAAAATACAGGTGAAGAAAATAAAAAAATAATTTATCTCTAAATTCTAAATTATATTAAAGTGTATTCATTATATTATATTTATACTTTATTTTATTTGCTAACTATATAATAATTAAATACTTTTTTAGGCTTAAAGGAGGTTTGAACTGATTTATGGGAAACCGTAGGATTTATATTGCTTAGGAATATAGGAATTTATTTAATTAAAAAATTCTAATTTCAAAAAAACAAAATATTTTCCAATAATTTTATTATAAGAAAAAATGAAAAAATCGATTTGTCTATATTAGAATTTTCATTTCTCTTTGCGTTTTGCATATTATATTTTTCAATAAACTTTTATTATAGAAAATGCATTCAATTCCATTTAAATCTCTCCTAAAGATTCGTCAGTTCTCTAATCTGATAATATTTTTTTATTACTTTTGCTATATATTGAAAGATAATATAACTAACTATTTCTCAATAGTTATTCTTCTTAAAAAATATTTTCCTTTCTATTTTTTTTATTAAGAAATTTGTCATGTTTCAGAAGTTGATAATTATTAAATTAAATATAAAGTTTATTACTAGAATGGATTCTGAAATCAAAGAGATCACTAAATCATAATTCTTAACGAATAACTCTAAAGAGGATAAATTTAAATAAATTATAAGCATGCCTGTGCAATTGAAAACAGTACTTGTATTAATAGTCATTTTATTAGCTTGGATTGTAAAACTTAAGGTAGATGCTTTCAAGTAATAAAAAGATATCGAAATGTATAAGAGGTATGAAAGTACCTATAGCTGTAATTAAATGAAGTAATACAAAGATCTTTAATAGTAATATGAAGAAAGTACACTAAAGTATGATGCTGTTATAACTATTGATTAATTTAAAGATCTTACTTAAAATTAAATGTATTTTGTTTACAAAAATGATCAAATAAGATAACTCCTAAATGGAGAAATTAAAGCTCTTTCTAGAGTTGTTGGTTTACTAGGCCTTAGAAATAAAGGAAAAACATTTATCTTAAATTAAATGATTGACTATGCTTTCCCATCTTCTAATAATGTTAGTACCAAAGGAATTAGTATTAAGATTAGTAAAACTAATGAAAATGATACTATATAAACTATTTTCATGGATACTGAGGGTATTTCTAAACCTTCTCAGATTAACTGGAAAGAGAATGGCGAGAAAATGGATTCAGAGTCATTTAAAATAATTAAAGGTGCTTTCACTGAGACTAGTATGATTGAAAAGATATAATAAGAAGTAGTTAGTAGCTTTTCATAAGTGTTAATTATTGTTGTTGGCTTTTTATAGCATGATGATCAGAAACTAATAGAGTAAACTCTTTATTTAAATATGAATCAAAGAAAAGATAGAAAGAAGATATTTATCATACACAATTTAAAAGAGTTTACAAAGATTTCAGAGGTAGAGGATTATCAATAATTTATACAGAAGGTATTTCCTCTCGAGAAGTAAATATTTGGGGATATGACCTATTATATTGATAAAAGAAGTGATTAAGTCAATGTAGAGCATTTATTATTCGCATAGGTATAGATTAAAAAATATTTATTAATAATTAAATTTGAGTTTTGTAATAATAGAAATTTAGCGAAGCAGGAAATTAGTTAAATTAGAAGACATTAACTTACTTATCTAAAATGATAGATGCAATTAATTAAAAGTTTAATTTTGAAGAAGAAGTGAAAAAGAATGTTAGTGAAACTATTTAAAAATACTCAATAATAAAATAGAAAAATTAGATCTTGTAAAAGATTGATACAAAAACATTTTTGACTCTATAATATGCTAATTGTACTGAGAATAGTGAAGTTCTATAATCAATTAAATCTTCTATCGATTTATAGAGCTCAGACTCAGTATGTACTCATATTCTATTAAATAAAGATTATATTATAGAAAAAGCATAATATTTGATCTAAGATTCTATAGGAATTTTTCACTCTTCGATTACTTATGAAATTTACTAAAATGATAAAGGTAAGCTGAGTGTGTATATAGACACTCCAGGAAATTAAAATATTAAAAAGATTGGAATTAATAGAAATTTTTAAAAACTAATAATAGAATCTTATAGAGAACCATTAAATTCAGAAAAAACTGAAGAATGTACAGCTTCAGATAATGATTAATTAGATTTAATATCTTCAAATATCTCATACTCTGAAAGTTAAATTGAAATTGAATTACCTTAACTTTAGTAACCTGATAGATACTATTATAGATTCTTATAAAAAAATGAATAGTGGCATAGAAATTAGCAAGGACAGTATTTAATAGAACTATAAATTGAAGAGATGTGATAGCAATTAATATTGAATTGCCGAAAAATTAATTAAACTTTATAATTATTATTTGTTTCAATCAATAAATCTGTTTGAATTTGTTTCTTTTTTGATATTGAGCATTTTTGTAAAAAATACATAAATAATTACTGTCCATTAGAGATACTACCTTTATTAACATATTTGTTATTCAATTTTCAATGTTAAATTTGTTAAAGTAGGTTTCTATTATTAAGAATTTAGCAAATAAATATCATATTGAAATATTTAGAAGATTTAAAAGTTGTTAAAATTATAAATTTTTAAATTTGTCATTTTAGAAAAAGATATCAAAGGGAAGGGAATGTATATATATAAAAAAATAAATTAATCTAATAAAAGATTTAGAACTAAAAATTTTAAAATAAAAAGTTAATTGTAATTAAACAAAATCTTTCTTAATAAATGAAGATAGTAAGTTAGATTTAAATTGGAATGTTTATCCTTATTAAAGATGTCAGCAAAAAAGGTTAGCTAGGTAGTTTAATCGTAAATACTATATTATAACTGATAAATATATTATTACAACATCTTTAAAATATAAATATGAATTAGAAATGATTAAAATATTTATTAAGAAATAATTAAATTAAATAGTGATTTATATTACTATTTTGACATCTATAATTATTGACACATTAAGATATATAGTCAAATAAGAAATTTACTTGAGAAACCATAAATATTTAGTTTTTTTATAAAATCTATTGATTTTTATAGATATTGTTATCATAGAATTTCATATCAATTAATTTAATTAGTTTAACCAAAATATTGATTTTTATTTTTAAGATTAGATAACTATGAAATCTAGAAAGAATTACTTTTTCTAACATAAAAAATTATGGTATTCTTTGGCTGATTTGAGTTTTTAAGAAATGTATTCTTTTTACAGTCTATCAAGTGATATTTTACAGTTTTTAATATAGACTTTTTATTTTTAAATTCAAAAGCATGAATTATATTATTTTTATCAAACATTTATTATTAAATGATATTGTATTATATTACTATTAAAACTATAGAAAATAAAGAAATATAGAAACTTTCTAATAAAAATAAAAGGTTATAATCAGTGTTGATGTCAATATTTAAAAATATCGCCGATCTTGTTGATACTAAGATCGATACTGAGTATTGAACATCTCAAAATTTTTTTAGAAATTATCAAGTATTGCCAAAAATTAAATTTGTTAAAATTAAAAAAATATTTTTTAGTGAGATAATTCCAGAGTTATTACTTTCTAATATATAATATTTAAATATCGATAATATAAATTGTTTGGAATTTTACTGCACTTTAATTTTCATAAAAAACTAAATAAAATTAATTTCCTTTTTATAATGCAAGATAAGAGTTTTAGCTAGTTTTTCTTTTTGAAATTTGATGTGTTTCTTAAGAAAATAATATGGTTTTTATTAGTTAAAATTGTCTCTTTTTTTATGAAACCATTAATTTGTATTGATATAAAACTAACTAATTATAGATTCATTAGGATTAAACTAAGTGCATTTATATAATAAAAGCATTAAAGATTTATAAATTTATAATTATAAAACTAATGAAAATTAATTAATCCTTTTAACTGATTAGATTTTCTCTTAAAATTCTCATTTTTAAACATTTTTATTTCTTTATTATTTCTTTTTAGCCAATTTACCCAAATATAATTAATATTTCTCATCATCTAATAAAAGAAAATTAATGAATCCTTTTACCTGATTTAATTTCATATTTTATATTCTCATCCCTTATGAATTCCTAAATTTAATAATTGATTAATCTTTTATAAAGATTTAAAAGAAATTCAAATTTGTATATGCAAGATAAAAATTTTTATATAATTTCCTTACTCATATTGTTTCTTTTTATTTATTAATCTGGTTATGAAAATTTTTACTTTTTCTCAGTATGAAATTATTTTATTATATTAATATGATTAAAGTACTTTCTTAATTATATTAAATCTTTATCCTAAATCTCCAAATAAGTTTCTTTATAAAAGGTTGAATAATAGATATATTTCTAATCATCTAACTTATCAAAGTTAATTAATCTTTTTTCCTGATTAGATTATATCTTAAAATTATAAATTAATATATAAAGGATATGGGGAGGCTGAACCCACTTAGCATAAAAGAAATATCGATTATATTTCTATTAATGATATTAAATAAAGGAAGATAAAGATTAAATTTTTATTGAGAAATTGTTTGAAACAACCTATATCATATATATAAACATTGAATAAAAAAGTAATCAAATTTCTTTATTTGCCAATTAGTTTTTTATTTGAAAAAACTAAACGTCTTAATTAAAAAATTATTTAAGTAAACACTTATAAATTCTTTAACTCTTTGATAAGTAAAGGTTTGATTAAATATCCAAAATATCCAGATCGTCATTAATAATTATTTTTACAAATAAAATTGTAATAGTTTCAATATAAATGTAATCTTGAAATTCTTCTGATAAAATGCTTTTCAAAATTCAATTTCAAAAACTGCAGTGAATTTTCTTATTAATTATAATTTAATACAAACTAAAATAAAACATTAAGAAGAAAGAAAATGAGTTTTTAAAAGTCATAAACCAACATTGTATTATTGCTTTCTTTTACTATTTTAGGTCTTGTATACTCCTAAATAAGTGTTCCCTTGAAAATCAACCCTTCTGGATCTTTATATTTCACAGCTCCGAATAGTACTTATTAATGCACTACAGATATAGAAATATATACCTATGGATGCACAAATCTTCAACTCTACAAATCTCCAGATACTAAATTATGTTTATCTAACCCTACTAGGAATTATTCTGGTTTTTTATTTGGTAATACCTTAGTAAATCTCACATACACGGTATTCATTGAAATATAATCCGAGATATCTTACTATTTTGGTGTAATGTGTTTAGGATATAATTAAAAAGAAAGTGAAAGCAATAAAAGTGTTCTCTCATAACTTGTATCACAGAATTTGATTAGTAAATAGGTAATTTACTTCTATTTTTTTTAATCTATGGGTTAAAATGATATCATTGGTGAAGCAAATTTGGGCTCTCCTAATTATAATTACATCAAGAAGGGAGCTAACTTGGTTTAATTAAAAAAAGTTCATGACAATTAGGAAATTTACATTGTTGAAAATAGGGGCTTAAAATTCTTTGGAAAATAGTTGGAATCTAAAGATATTATTTTCACTTTGGACGAATACCATTATTTTACTAAGAAAGCTTTCCTATAAATGGTTTAAATTTTTGAATAATAAGGTATTCCCCATACTTTTTATAGAACCGAAGTTATTCAATTCTATGAAGTTTCTTTCCCTTCAGTTGAAATGCTCTAACCTATTGAATTATCCTTAACTCTTGAGGATAATACAAGCTAAAATATTACTCTTTAGGTTTCTTAATACACAAGGTAACGTGAAAATGGATAATTCTATTTAACTATCTAGGTTTTGTCAAATTCCAATTCCAGATACATGAAAATAGGTAGAAATGTCTTCTAAACTTATTATGGAGGTTTTGACTAAACCAATGGTACAGTTTAAATAGCTGAAATAAGAGATGAAAATAGATCCTTAAGAAGATCTTAGAATAATTTTGATTGATAATTTTATTCTAAAAAAATTTTATATATTTTTATATCAATATAAATATTAATATATATAAATTAGTAAAAATTAATAAAATATTAATTAATTTTTTTAAATGAAATTCAAAATAAATTATAATTTTTTTTAGAATTAAAGAGGATTTTAATTATTAATTAATAAATTAAATTATATCTAATATAAAGTAAATTTAAAATTAATATTTTATAAACTATATAATCAAATATAGTAATAATATCATCTCCCAATTAGTGCTCAAGAAGCTAGAAATTTCAATTTGGTTAATTTAGCTCTTACAAAAATTTTATTAAATTTTTCTTAATTAACTTATTGACTTGATCATTTAATATTGTACTAAAACTAATTTAATTTTCATTGAAATAAAAGATATAAAATTTATTGTTTTAGTTATCCTGTAGAATAAAAAACTATTAAAAATGTAGGAATTAATAGAAATTTTTAAAAATTTATTTTAGAGTATTAATGTGAGGTTTATTAATAAGTTTGTAACCAAACTAAATTAGAGAACTAAAAAGAAAAAAAGATATTAGAACTTCTAATTTTTTATGTTCTTAAAGTTAATATGAGATTAAGTTAATCTACCCTAACTTTAATAATAAGTCAAACAGTAACTATTAGAAATTCAATAAAAATAATATGAAATATCATCTAATTGATTTATTATTATTTAATTTTAATTTAATTAATCTATCCTATCATAAAGAATTAAGGATAAAAAAATACTTTTATGAAGATTACATTCTTAGTAAGTAAGATAGTTAATGATTATCATATTAAAATTATGCTTCCATTTTTTTATTTTCCCTTTCCTTTTAAGCAATTAAGATATTGATAAGTGCATAAAATAAAATACCTTTCACGTCAAAAGAAAAGATATTGAAGGAATTAGAATAAAGAGATCAATAGCTATCAGAAAAATTAAAAGAAATACTTGGTTGAAATTAATTAAAAACAAAGTTTAAAGTTGAAGATATTTTCAAAGGTTAAGAATTATGGAATTTCTAAAGATTAATAAAGATTTTGGAAAGAATAAATGAAAATGTAAAAAATAAATAGATAACAAGATCATGATTAAACGAATCTCATCTTATTAATCACAGGACATCTAAATATACTTCTTCTGTAGTTAGTTTTTTAATTTATTTGATGAAGTTTTTAGAAGTCAAATTTGTAATCAAAACCATTTATTTTCATTGTGTATGGAGTATTTGCTTCTGGGTTTTTAATGAACAAAGCATATAGTCTATCTAATTCATCACTTTGTTAAGGATTATATTATTTCCATTCGCTTGAGTCATTACAAAACCAAACCCATTTATATTTCTTTAATGTTATTGGGAACTCTAGTTATTTTCTTTAAATAGTATATGTAAGGTTATTTTGTAAGTTTACTGCCTTTAAATTTTTAGGATTTGAGAAATCAAATATATGTTTCTAATTTCCTATATAATGAGTAAAGTTTCTAACTTTGTCAATCCATTTCTATTCGAATTCTTTTGCTAAAGTTTAGTCAATATCAGTAACAATATCTTGTCCAGACATCAAAGCATAATAGTAATTTATCTAGTTTTCACCAATGTATTTGTGTTCATGATACTTAAAGTTATCAATTGAATAGGGTTCGGTGCAATTGGGAGAAGTACATTTGAATTGAAGTCTGGATAAAAGATTTTTATAAATTTTATGGGGTTCCTTTAGCTTCCATTCTGAGATATTACAGGTAGGACATCTTACTGATTTGCTATTTTTATAACAATCTTGTATGCATTGTTTACAGAATAATTCGGCACATTATACACATTCCTAAGCTTAAACGGTAATCTCTAAGCATATTCCACATCTTAAATCTTTAACAATATCCTTTGAGCTAAATCCTTTCATTAAATCTTCAGAGAAAGGATTTTCCTAAATTGGAGGCGTAGATTGGTCCATCTTCTTTTTATAAATTATTAGAATATCTTTCAAAAGTTTTTCTTTGTAATTTTTTATATTTGAGAATTACAATAATGAAGATAGGGGTTATTAATAAATAGGTATATTATTTGATGCTTTCTCTAAATGGTTATTAAGTTTAATTGATTTCTCTAAAAAGTTAAAAAAGACAACCAAATATTACTAGGTATCTTTTTTAAGTTTTTCAAAAAAGTAGGAGTATAATTTTTTTTAATCCAAACAAATAGAAATAGAAGACGAACATAAAATATTTTTAATTTCGAATTAAATTATTAAAAGTATTTTATTTTTGAAGTATCCAAATGAAAAATAAAAAAGAATAAAAATCCAAACATCTTTTTATAAATATTTATTTACTATTTAAACCCATTTGTAAATTCTTTTAATCTTAATAAAAACTTCATCTTTCTGTAGTTAAAAATGAAGAGATAACAGGAATTGGAATAGGTAACATATACTTGTTATTTATATTTCTAGAGTTTAAGTAGTAAAAAAAGAAAGTGTGTAAGTATGCATGTATCTTAATTTTTATCCTTCAAAAGAAATATTTTATTTTTTGCTTGCCTAGTTTACTTATTTATAGTTAAGAATTTCTTTTTGATTTGGTTGAAATTATATTTTTGTCAAACTTAATGAAAATAAAGAATTGATTTTATAATTTTGATTGTAATTTTAAAATGATAAAATACAAATTTTTATAGAATCACATATAATAAATACTCATTTGATTAAATTTTAGTGTTAAGTGGATAATTTTTATATTATTTATGTATAGAATTGGATAAGATATTAATGTAAAAAGAATTAATTTTTATTTTTAGTCTATGTACAATTAGGTATAAACAAAGCAGCAAGCATTCTATGCTTAATATACCAATTTTTCTGTCATTAAAAAAATTCTGGATAGCATTAAGCCAGCATTTAAGGAAAGGTTTCACATTCCAAAAAGTGAATATGAGCTGCTCTCCCAATCATTCTATCAATAGAACTGATATTAAATAGAGGGAAAAATTAATTAATGTAAAGTAATGTAAAAAATGAATTATAATACCTATCTAGTTTGAAATTGACATCTAACCTATAGATTGTTTCACACTTGAAATCTTTTGATATATTATCTACCATTTAATTGTGGTATTTCCTAAATATAAAATAATTAAATAAATAAATGTCTTTATTAATCTAACATAGTATATACGATCCATTAGGAATTGTCAAAACTCTAGCTGATTAGATGGGCACATATTAATCATCATAGCTCGAAATAAACATGACATTTTAGAACCAGTTTAAACCAGGCTTCTTTGATAACTAATATAAGAATGTATCTTCAATATGCTCAGCATCTCTCATTGATAACTGTAATAAGCTCTAACTCTTGTGGATCTTTTGCATTAACCATAGGCCTAAATAAGTAATAATATCAATAAATTTTTATTTCATATGCTATTTAAAGAAAAGTGTTTAATTACCAGCATCTATGAGCTTGTTTGAGTTAGCATAACATCCTAAATGTGGGGAACATATAGATATATATGAATACATTATTGATTAATAATCTTTTAAGTATGGTAAAGCCGCACGAGCAATAACTCCTCCCATAGAATGGCCAATGAAAGTCATTTTACCCAAGCATTAGATATATCTTTTTCCTATGTAAGCTCTTATTTCTAAAGCTAAATTTTTTCCTAGAAAATCTAAATCTTTGTCAGTATGATCTTCATTTAATTTTGAGCTAAGACAGTAAGCAGTTGGGTACTATCTAACTAAATTGTTTTTGATAGATCTTAAATCATAACTATTTCCTTAAAATCCGTGGCATAATATAATCAAATGATTACCTATTTTTAAAAAGTAATATTTATTAAATACTTCCTTCTCTATTTATTCGCTAATTAGAGACAAAATAAATTTTTCAAAAAAATAGAATTAGTAAGCTAAGAAAAGAAAAAGTTCTATTAATAAATTTCTTACCCATTTTTTGAGGATTTTGCAGTTAAGGAGATTCTAATAAAATTTCATCAAAAACTAAGCTAGATACTCTTTTTTGGTAAATTTCTTAGAAAAATATAGGATGATCTTAAGCTGATGGGAACATGCTGAGATGTTCGATTGTAAGAGGTTCCAAGTTATTAAAGTAGAATTTCTTTCTGAATTATTTAGCAATTTGATTATTAGTAGAAGTATAGTCTTCAAGAGAAGTAAATAGATCGTTGGCAGTGAATTTTTAACGGAAAATAGATTCTCCCCATCTTTCACTGATATTTTTATTATACTCTATCACATATTTTTAGCATAATTTAGAATGTTTTTACACTAGTAAATCAATAAATTATGACCAAATTTAGAATAAACTTCCACTAATTTAATTGATTTCTCTCTAAACGTCATTTACAAAAATATTTTATTCATTTTCATTCAAATGTTCTCTCTTCTTTTTTTATGTAACTCCATATATTTCTTTATTCATGGGTTAAGCAATTGAATTATTGCTATTGAATTTAGTAGAAATAGAAGAAAAGTTGTTATTTGTGTAGAAGTTGTTAAAGTTTTTATTTTCTCTTAATTGCTAATTATAATATTCCAAGCTGTTAATGTCTACATCTTTAATTT
Source organism: Tetrahymena borealis (assembly GCA_000260095.1). Taxonomy (NCBI): domain Eukaryota; phylum Ciliophora; class Oligohymenophorea; order Hymenostomatida; family Tetrahymenidae; genus Tetrahymena; species Tetrahymena borealis. Next base: position 518,347 of record JH651266.1, on the reverse strand, counting down.
AAATTAGTGAAGGATGTGGCATTTAAATGATATCCTCATTTGAGGGATCTTAGTAATCTTACACTTCATCTATAATTCTTTTCAATTTACTAAACTGGCTCTTCAAATGCACAACGTAAAATTAATAGAAGCTCTGAACAGATTCTTTCTAAACTATATTGATAATATTATTATTAGCAGTTATGAATTTTATATCGAGAGTATTGTTAATAATAAATTAGAATTACAATTAAAAGTAACTTCCTATATAAAGTGATGAACATTCCTATACTTAGCACCTTTAATAGCTTTATCTTTATCTTTCTTTTTCATTTTATCTGAATTAGATGATAATTAGTCTAAATTTTATTAACTATCATCATCATCCGTTTCTTATTCTTCATTTTAACTACTCTTTGATTTGAAAATTTTATCTATAAAAGATTTAGATCTCTCTCTCTTTTCTGGATATATTGGAATTAAATTCTAAGAGTACAAGTATTCAGGATTTCTAAATTTAAAATCTATAAAAAAAGAATTGAAATATTTTCAAAAAATGTATGTAATAATGGTTAATTAGTAGAAAGTAAAGAATTTTAAATGAACTTCGAGATTTTATCAAAAATTTATTAATTATTTTTTTGCTATTTAAAAATTAATATTTTTGCTTTTAGATAAAAAGCAGCAGGTAGAGATAGAAATTAAAGAAATAGTTTATTTTTGATTTTTAGGTAGTGTTAACTAATACTTTTACTTTTGATTGAACAATTTCTTTAAATATTTTTAAATATTCTTTTTAACTAGGCCAATCAATAGGCAATAAATACTTAAATTCTATCTTGCATTTTTTAAAAAGATTGGTTTAATTTTACTAATTTACCTAATAGTAGAGAATGGAAACTACATTCAAGAACGCTGTAATGCATTTTATCAAAAACAATCGGTAAAAATTCATGCAAGCCCTCACTAGAGTATCTTAAAATAGACTTGAATGATGATAATTTTTCAAATTTCTGTTTAAAATTAATGGATAAATATTATAACTCGATAAACAAGAATAATTCTAATCATACTAAAGATTATGTTAAATATTTATCAGGTTCAGTAGTCAGTGCCGCATAGAGATCACATTCTAAATAATATTCTGTCAATTTATAGTTATTATCTGCATTCACCTCTGCTCTGAAGCAGCAAAGGTCATTCATCGGTACTTCCTCTTCACAATATTTTATACTGAAAACTTTACTCTTAAACTTCTATTCACTATCCAATATAATAGCATCTTCAAAGACATTTGTATCATACATCATCTTTTACTATTTAAATCCTATATTATTCTAAGTGAAGTGGTATGGCGTGGCATATTATTTATTCTATTTTTACACAAAAAATATTAAAATAATGTACTTTAAACTGTTTTATCTAATTATATTTAATTTCTTTTTCAACAATTTTCTGATTTTTGCTGTTTTCCCAGCTTCTAACTTATCATCCCGTCTTTCATCTTTAAAGTAAATGTAAATGTTGCTTACTTGTAGATTGTCTTAATAGTAAATGCAAAAATCAAGATAGTATACTCCTTAATCAAAAAGATCTATATTTCTAAATGTCTCTAAGGATAAAATGAATTCATAGGTTGCTTTCCAGCTCATTTAATCAACTTAATTTCACTTTGTTTTCCTATTTGCTTTGGCTGTAAAGTTTTTAGTGATTTACTAAAATAATAGTATTGGTTATTAAATCAAATTTTTTGTGTATTAACTAATAAAATTTTTCTTATTTTACTTTATGCTAATTAGTAGTTTGGGATTTTATAAATAATTAATTGAAAACAAACAGTATGTTTTACTTAAATGTTAACTGTGGTCATTCTTGCTCTATAAAAACACATAAAAAGAATGATAAGAATATTTAAAGCTGAATCAAATATTTGTTTTGTTATTTTTTTTGCAATAAATAAACAAAAATTAACAATTAAAAATTTTGTTACAGGGAGAATATTATGTTGATTTAGTAGATATATTAATTAAGCATGCTTCATTAGATTTTTATCACTGACCTAAAATTTATTTAGATATCTGCCATAAAAACTAAAGAACTTTAATAGTATTAATAAGTTATTTTATGTGTTGTTTTAAAATCTATTATTTACAAATTTTATTTTAAATAATTTGTAATTTTAGGTAGTATTTATTTTATTAAATAGATTTTTACTTGTTTTTTTTACAGTTTTTGCACTTAATACATTTCAATCTTAGTAGCTTTTAATATTTTAAAGTTCTATTTTAATTATTTAGATATTTATTAACTAGTTAGTTTATTTTTATTTTCTTCAAGAATAGAATATCTTCAATTAAGGTTTTTATAAGAATTTATTGAAATTAAATTATTGATATTTTCACTATTAAATTGTCATGAGAATATAAAAAAATATTCTTGAGGTAAATGAGATAAAAGATTCTTTCACTCTCGATTTATTTAGTTAGTCCTCCATTTTCATAGCTTATTATATATTTTGCTTCTATTCGAACATAATTGAATTTTAATCATTCGTTTTTAATAATAGAGTTATTTATACAGTCAATAATAGATATTTTATCTAAAACTCTATTAAGCAATAACCCATAATATCTTTGACAATTATTTATTATTTTTACTATTACATTCTTTCTAATTAAAATTTTGTATCTTAGATTTAAATAAATATCTTAATTCTTATTAATTAGTTTAGAATTAGAAATAGAATCATTAGTAAGCCAATTTCTATTCCTAGAATCAGAATATGCAAGGGAAGCAGTATTTGAATATATTTTTAGATCTTTTTAATAATATTTCATGAAGTAACTCAGATATTTCTTAGTGCTATTCACAAGCTTTTTTACTCTTTTCTATATCTTTAGTTTCAAATTTAGCTTCATATTCCAATAGAATTTACACTATACTTACATATCTCCATCTAGAAGCTACTTCTAAACAAGTTTCGTGGCTCTAAATTTATTAAAAATATTAATTAAATTACAATATTATATATTAAAATGTAAAAACCTTTGTTTTAATATTAGGGATAGCACCAATTTTCAATAAAAATTTTACTACCTATAAATAAAAACAGTTTCATTTAATTAGAATGGTTAACTTAAACTAATTCACCTCAATATTTTAGTTCATGCAGGCAATATAGAGAGGAAATAATCCTTAGCTATTTTATTTATTTACTAAATGTTCTGGATCTTCAGGTGATCGGATATATCTAGTTTACATTAATGATATGTAAGAATACTAAGTAGCATTAATAAAGTTATACCTTCTAGGATCATTTTGAAATATATTTTTAATTCTTTCTAGATCTTAAGGAGAACCACTTTAACAAAGTTAACACAATTCTTCTATTCTTCTATAATTATCTAATATTTTGATCATTTCGAAATCCTAAATATTGTTGATTAGAAAGAAGAAAAAAACAGTTAATAAGATTATTTAAAATGTATGGTTAAATAAGTAAGTATTTGTGATTAAAGATAAGATTATGGAGATTAAGTTTTTTATTTATTTAATAAATCTTCACCTGCTCATATGTAAATTCTTTACTAGACTCATCTTTCTTCTTTCTAGGGGAAGGGGAGTTTTTTATTTCCTCTTCTATTTCTCCAGGTTATACATTTTTAATTTCACTCTTTTAGAAAGCTTGAATACTTTTCATGACTAAAGATACTTTTCTCCATCTCTTTAAACCAGGAGAAGGACTGTTCGAAATATTAGTGCTTTTCAACTCTACTGAATCTTACTATTTATTATTATTGTAAAATATTTTAATTAAACTTATAACATAAATAATCACTTTAGCATAAATCCAAACAATAGATATAAGTGAGATTTGAAATAATTATTTATGTTATGATAAGCTTACTCTCGTTTTCATAGATGGCCTTATCTAAATTCTAAGTGGTGGCAATTCAAAAGCATTATTTTGCTACTATACTGTTTTCTAAAATAGATCAATTTCATTCGATGATGTGTCATGAATATTATCTTAGCTATAGCCCTTTAGATAAGCACTAGTTTAATTTGTGGGTATTTACTCTCTTAACTATAAAGCAGTTTCTATTCCTTATAATTCTATAGTTGACTTATCATTACCTCTTTGCGAGTATGATTAAACTTATTCTCTTTATTCTGGAGAGCCATTAAAGTAGGCATCTCCTAATCCAAATGATCTTTTCTTTCTTTTCCGCTCAGACCGTATGCAGGTAATATCTTGTCTCGCCTCAAAAGACATATTTGATTAGTTCTTATTATTGAAATAGCATTCTGAAGTATCCTTATTGGATGTCACATTCATGTCTTACATTGATAGGTTTTTGTTTGAATTATTATACCCAAAATTTGATAATTTAGTAAATTGGATAAATTATGATATTAAATGAATAATAATCACACAATTCAAGAATTTACCAATTAAGTATTCTTTCAAATTTATACAGATTATTAATTAGATTTTAAGTCTTATTTCTTCTTAATACAGATAAATTATTGTATTTTTTCTTAACTTAGTATGTATTTCAGTAGGTTGAATTCTAATTACATCTATAAAACCACAAAATAATACAAATATATGTAAAAACATTCATAGTTGTTAATTTATTTAATCTTGATTTGCGGTAATAATTAAACTTATAAATCTGAAGATGTAATAAAAAATATATTGAATCATAATTGATATCCTTAATATTACTCTACTTTTGCTAAAATTCTCAAAATTTAAAATAGTCAATATTACAAAAACTAAAGAAATCTTTCTTCGAAAGAAAGAATTATTTACATCATATTTACATCAAATAATCAAGTTTTTTTACTTTTTTTCATAATTTTCTTTTTTTTTAATTTATAATTCTCATTTTAAATCTAACAGTAATAATACATATTTTAACTAAATTCGAACAACCAAAAATCTTCGAATTTAAGTAAAATTATGGTTGAAAGAAAGATACACAAATCTATGATTTCACAAAATTATCATTTGAAAATATTCTTATTTAAATTATTATTCAATAAAGCTCTGATTTTGAAATAATTTAATATCTTTCTTTCTAATTGCAGTTGCTATACATAATTGAACAAAAACTAAAAGATATTTTTTTTCACTTAATATATTAGAATTATATTCATATAAGCCAATTTAAATTTATATTGCCCCATAGATAATCTATCATTATTTTTGTTTTATTAAAAGATAAACTAAGGTTCGTAAGTATTAATTCAATTAAATTTAGGAACTAAAAGCTTAAAAAGATAATTTTAATTACATTAATAGAATTTTACAAATAAATTGAGTACTCAAAATTATTACCCAAGTATTTAAGATTTTATATAATTTTTAAAAATATTTTATGAAATCTCATTAATTTAGGCTTATAATTATACTTAAACTTTGAATTGTATTGTTTGAATAAAAGTCTTTAAAGAGGGAACTAAAAAAGAAAGATGTAGTATTAATATCACTGAATTTGAAAATATATCTTTAGATATAGATAGGCTATCTTAAAATCAGCTTTTTAAGACAGTATATTATATTATTTAATATAGACTGCAATAACGCCTTTATATCATTATACAAACGCTATTAATCTTAATTAAAATTATAGTTAACAAACTTAAATATAAAAGTTTTACTTTTAAAGTATTATTGTTAGAACAGGAATTATTTTAAGTAAAATTTATGAATATAAAATATCCTTTTTGAAAAGATTTATTTCTAAATGTAAGGTATAGAAAATGCAGAAATATAAGCTAAAAATTGTAGTTTTCTATAGGAAAATAATATCATTAATAATATATTTCTCTTCAAGAAACAAGTCAAATTTTCTTATCATCCTATTGATGAAAAGAAAAATTAATTACTCACCAGAGGTAATTTGGGTTATTTTTCAAAAGAATTTAAGATAATTAATTTACAAAATTAAAGATTAGATTATTTACTTTATAATATATAGAGAAAGAATTTAGTATAATTGTATCACCAAAATTGTGAAAGCATCTGAAATAAAGAAAAGAATAATTCAACAATTGAATCCCTACTATAGTGATAGCAAAAATATTTTAAAAATAATATTAGTCAAGTTAATTCTGTCATTTGCCGCTTTAAGATGGGAGTATAAATATCTTAATGTTGCAGTGCTAAGAAAAATGCAGTGAATGATGAAACTTTACAAAGAAAATCTAAAAAAGCCTAACCAGAAAAGCAGGGAACTATTTAAAATAGAGAAAACTCGTCAAAAAGCAATTAATCTTCTGCTAAAGCAGCAACAAATGCCTAAATTAATGAAATACCACAGGAATAAGCCTAATCCATCACTTGTAAATATATCTTTTTTTTCAAAAGATAAATTCTTGTTTGAGCAGAAATAGGAGATAATTTTTCTTAATGAATAATAATATAAAAGAAGGGTTAAAAGCCTAAGCAAATTATAAATAATTCTAATGTGTTTATTATAATTTTAGCAAATTTCTTTATTTATTTGTTTCATTAATTAGTTTAATTTTTAAAAAATATTTATGGTTATTTTAGATAAAAATGTAGGAATGGCTGAGGATTTATTAAGCAAAAGAAAGCTTTTAGATGAATAAATATAGCATAATGAAGTAAAGGAAGATAAATAATCTCAATCTTCTAAGGAGAAGGATGATCATTAATAAAATTTCTCTGATATCGATGAATAAAGAGATAATATAGATGATTTTAATAGAGGTTTGATTTATACAGAAGAAACAAATCATTAAAACAAAGCTAGTGCATTTGAAAAGTAGTAATAATAACAAAAGAAATTGATGGAGCTCAATTAGTTGAAAATTAAAAGCAATAATTATAGAAAGAACTTTGATGAATTCCAAATTAACGTGTTAGACTAAATAATCAGTGGTTAAAAGGAGATAAAAGAATGTAAAATTTATATTTTTTTATTGTATTTTCCCTTTAAAAAACATTCAGTAGTGTACAATTTGGCTGATTATCTTAAATGAAGGATGAAGGTCTTATCACTTTTAATAAAATTCTTTTTAAAAAAGAATTCTAAAAGTTTAACTCATTCAATACACAAGTCCACCATTGTTACTAGAAATTGAACTATGATTTTTTAAACAATAATATAGTTGATAAAGAAGAGTCTAATAGCGATAGTGAAGAAGAAGAGAAACCAGGCTAAACAAATAAAAACAATGGATAAAATAAAGAAGATGAAAACGGAGATGAAGGTAGCTAAGAAGGGGATTAAGATGGATAATATGAAGAAGAAGACGACGAAGAAGAATTTAATCCTAATGAAAGTTATGATTTGTTTGATTCTAATGGAGTATTAGGAAGAATAACAAAAGAGAGTCATTCAAAAAAAAAAGGGATGGGTATCGATCAGCATAGTGGATAAACTTATATTTTAAAATAAGTAAGAAATATTAAATAATTATTAGTGTTTCTTTATATTTTTAAATAAAATATAGTACTCACCTTAAGACGTTAAGGAATTAGAGTTTGATTATGATTTAGCACAAAAAATTAAAACTATTTAAATTAAAAACGCTTGCTTCTGTACGACTCATGCCATTAGAAAATAAAATGATGGTATAAAAAATTAGATTAACCATTTATACATCAAACCTTTAATTATTTTATGTAAATTATAGAAGGTTTGCTAATTGTGTAAAATCATGAAAAAGGTGGTTCCTTATCTTTATTTTTAGACACAGCGTTTAATGAAAAGGAAGCTAAGTTATGGATAATAAAAATATTAAATGCTTTAGCTATTCTTCACAAAGAGTAAATTGTGCATGGGTATTCTATTAAAGCTTTAAATTTCCTAAATTAATTTAATAATATATTAAATAGAAATTTAAAACCAAATAATATATTACTCGGATAAGGCTAATTAAAACTGACAGACATGAATATATTCAAGAATAAGAAACACCTTCATAGTTTATATAGTGCGCCCGAAGTAATTTTAAACTGAAATTATAAAGTATTTTAAGCAAGTATCCTTATTAATTGATAAAGCTTCTTTAAAGAGATCAACTCACAGAGAAATCAGATATTTGGAGTGCGTGTTTAATTTTCATTGAAGTAAAAATTAGATACATTAAAAATAAAGTAAACTAAATAATCGTAATTATTATAATAGATGCGTACTGGTGTAATGCCTTATCTTGAAAAAGATCCTTAAATGACAGTAGAAAAGCTTAAAAAAATCATAGATAGAATGGAACTTAAATTACCTTTTGATGCTGAAACATCAGAATTTATTAAATAGATGAATAACCTAGATCCCAATAAAAGAAGGACAGCTGAAGAACTATTAAATTCAAGATATCTAAGAAGTATATTTTTCATTAATTTTCTTAAGAATTTAATGATAACTAACTTAAACCAAAAATTGATTAGGCGAGAACTAAAACTTTGAAAAATAATATCTTAATCAGCTTGAAAAGAAGAAGACCTTGAAAGTTTTGAATCTCACAAAAAACTTTGAAAATTCAATAATGATGTCTAAGGCTTTAAATGAACAGCACATGCTCAAATCTCAAGTCTATTATGATGGATCTACCAATTTACATAAACCTTCTATCACAAAAGGAACAACATGTAAGATAATACTCCTAAAGACAAAGATTTATAGGATTTTTTATTAAAAAAGTAAATATTGATAAAATCTATGATAAGGGAACCAAATAATATGGCATTACTAGTGTGCTCACTGTAGTAAATATTAAGGAGAGGGATCTTTAGTAATAAGAATCATATATGCCTATCTCCGTTGCAAACTTGATGACTACTCAGTTAACTAATAATAATGGATTTAGTTAGCAAATATCAAATAAAGAAGATAGTTCTGTAAATTTATATTATTGCAATTCATAAAAATTTATTTTATAATACATTAAATAGGCTGTGCTTGCTCAAAATTCTAAACCTGATGTTGCTTAATAAAAGGGCAACAACAATATCAATAACAGCAACAGTAACAGCAATAACAACAAAAATAATAATAAAAATAGTAATGACATGCGTAAATAATTTTCTATAACTCAATAGGATAATTATTCACTCTCTACTAATATTACAACTACAGTAATAATTATTTTAACTTTAAATTTTAAAAATTTTGTTCATTTATTGAATTTAAAAATAGTTTAAGTAATAGAATACTTTAATCAATAACTAAGATGAAAGTGAAGAAAGATAAAAACAATTCTAAACATAATAAGAAAAGTTGTTGAAATAAATTAAATAAAGAGATGAAGAGTAAGATGATGAAGAGGATGAAGATGACGATGATGATGAAGATGAATATGAGGATGATGAAGAAAAAGAAGATAATAAAGACAAAGATTAAAAGAACAATACAGAGAAAAAAACATAAAAAGAAAGTGGCCATAAGAATAATCCAAATAGTTCAAGACTTAGAGATAAATAGAATAAATCCTTTGATCTCTAAAGCTAGGGTGAGGATACAAACAAATAAAAGCTCTTAGAAATTGAATAGAAGCTTTTAGATATTCTTAACTAATAAATAGATGGAGAAGGTAATTCGTTTGCTTCTGACACAAGTTAAGAGCTAAGGAACTCTTTTGTTGGAGGAGTTAAGGACAGAAACTCTCTATAAGATTTATCTTTGGCATATTCTCATAAAATCCCATAAGTGAATATGAAATTTGGTAATAAAGCTCCTATGGATAAATCTCTTTTATAGCCTATTAATAAATAAATGAAATCTCAAGAGCCTGGATTCTATAAAGCTCAAGAATCTATTGATGAAGGCTTATAGTAATAAAGTATACATTTATCTCCTCATAATAACTTAAAAACTCAGCCAACAAAAACTGCCGATTAAATGGTTGAAGAAATGAATCGAATTCTAAATGAAGGTGCCACAGTTTTCAGTCATGATTCGCTCGAAGATATTAAAAGATAAATCTCAACACAAAATTTTGTTGGGCTAAGAAAAATGCTTACAATCAGCTCATATTAGAAAACAAGTAACTCTCTTAAAACCTAGAAAACGCTCTGTAATTCTCAAAAGTAAGGAAAAAAGAAAATTTAAAATGTAATTAATTTATCATCATAAATAAATTGTAAACTAATTATTTAATTAAAAACATTAGAAAGAAGATGACTTAAAGAAATCCGCAAGAAATTATGATGAAGATGATTGTTGCTACACCTTAGATGACTATGTATAATAAAAATATCCGAAGGAGAATAAATCAAAAAAGAATAAAAAATCAAAGGATTCCTAAAATAAAAGCAATAGCTAAATTAATAATTACACATAAAATAGCGAGATAAAATCAAATTAAGGATAAAATGAGCAAGAAATTTAAATTCAAAAAGAGGAGAAGATACTTGAAATAGAGTAGAAGTTGTTAGATATTCTCAATCAAAACGATGGGGAAGGGAGTGCTTCATTTATTTAAGGTAGTTAAGATCTTGATAGAAGTGGTGGGAAAGATAATCACAAAAACTCCTTAAATGAAGTTCCTCTCTTTATATCTAATAATTTAAATTTTGTGAAGAAACCAAGCAATTAAATGTACCAACAAAGTAATAACTCTCTTTCATAGTAAAAGCTGAAAACACAAGGCACTTATTTAAAATAAACACCTGAACAAATAGCTGAGGAAATGAATCGCATTCTAAATGAAGGTATTTCAGCTTATAGTATAGAATCTTATGAAGAATTAAAAAGACAAATTTCAACTTAAAACTTTAATAGCCTAAGAAGAACTCTTACAATGAATCAGCAAAAAACTCTAAACTCTATAAAGACTTAAAGGACATTATAAGGTTCTTAATTGATGAATAAAAATAATAATCAAACAAAAATCAAAATTGAACAACCTGTACAAGAAATATTTTGAAATATCAATCAATCAACTTTAAAATTAAATTCATTTACTAACTTAATTCATTAACAAAACTACCTACCTACCCTACCTATATTTCATTACTAACAAAATTTCATATAAATCCCTTGTAAATACTTTAAAATTTCTCATTTATTTAGTTATGTAATTAATTAAATCTTTAGAAATAACTTCAGAAATTTACATAAAACTATCACACACTTCTATTCCTTTAATATAATTTTGTCTAATCTATTAATATTTAATCTTACTTAATTAAACTCAATTTAATGATTACACTAAGTATTCTAAGAATATAACCCTTCAGTGGTAAAAAACATTTGTTTAAAAGCATTTAATTTTGATAAAGTATTATGTTAAAAAGTTTTAGTTAATTTTTTTGATTAATTTTATTACTATTAAATTTAGTGTAAAAGGAACTTTAAATAGCAAGAAATTTGAAAAAAAATAAATTCTAAAGTAAAATGATAATAACAAATTTTCAATAGGTAAAATATTTTATCCCAACGACAACTCTCATAATTTTATTTTTCTCATGTTTAAAGTTAAATATTTTAGGAACTTAGAACATACTTTCACTGACATTCTATTTGAGGTAATTTTTCTTTTAAAATTTCCCATTTAACAATCATTTGATAATAATATATGCTATTAATAATTATTTTTTCTAATATTTATTTATTTCATTATAATTCTAATTCAATCATCTTAATAACAAAATTGAGATCTTATAAAATGGGAGATCAAGGGGCTGCTATACTAGGACAAGAAATTTCAAAGAGAACTAGCCTTACTTATTTATCAATTGATATTAGGTTTACAATTCACTTATTTAAGTTATAAATTCAAAATTTTTAATTATTTTTTTTATATTGGTTGGTAATTAGCGAAAACTTACTTTTGGATTTAGGAACTTATAATATATGCTCAGAAATCTCGAAGCTGACAAATATTATTACATTATCTATCAATTTATCGTATTTAACATTTTATTTTTTACTTCCATAAACATTGTTTTTAAAAAGCTAAAACTAAATTAGTGATGAAGGAGCTTTTAAATTAGGATTTGAAGTATCAAAGCTCTCAAAATTAAATATCTTAACTCTTAATTTAAGGTATATTCTCATTTAGAAATAAAATATTAATATTACTTAACAATTTTAGTAACAATACTATTTCTTCTAATGGAGCTTCAAAACTTGAATAAGAAATTTAAAAATGCATAAATCTTGCTTAATTATCTCTTAATTTAAGGTAAATAGATTTC